>UYWX01000001.1:0-263130 GCA_900622495.1 Hydatigera taeniaeformis
CCAAGCAGTCATCAAAGGATGCACGCCGACTTGAAAAGCACGAAAGGTGGTGCATAAAGAGGCATTCGTTTGAGTTAATTTGCACAATTTTTTTCTTAAACGTGGTGACCTAGTGGAAGAGTGTCCAACGCCACTACACGACATGATAAAACATATGGGGCAAAAAATTACATTTAATTGGGGGGAGAAGGTTGGCAGTGACTTTTGTGAAAACTCACTCGCAGTCTGCATGCTAAAGTTGGGCAAAAGTGACATTTCTTAAACGCTCCCACCCAAATGCCACACCCGTCAACGCAGTAAATACTATTCTTTAATAATTTAGTACATAAGTGTGTAATAAAACAGCTAACTTTTAACACTGACTGGTCTTATTTAGCCTTACTTTCGTACTGTAATGAAATACCGAAAACATCTACGGGTAAACTATTTCTGACAAGGATTTTAGCCCATTACAAGATTAGCGTTGGAAGGCAACTTCATGAAACAGAAGTGAGGAGGAAGACGTCAACAGTTGGAAATAATCGTCCACCTAAATTCCTCCCAATTGGACCACTTTTGGGTGTCACTAGTGCAAAAGCCACAGTTTATGCAAAATTACCTGCTTTGTGAAGCGACTTAAAACAGCTCTGTGCACTTGCACTTTTTTTGAGTTATAAACGTGGACGGTTTTGGTGGTTTATTCGCATGAAGTGGGATCACAGAGATTTTTGTTGTGTTCTCCGTATTGAGAAGCTCAATGTTTGCGGTGTGGATGTTTGAAGTAGGCCTGCTTAAGGGAAGGGCAAAACTCACGCTGTCTCAGAACAGAATGAAGAACAATCAGTAATTGTTACTACCAGGTCTGGGACGCATGGGATTAACTTAGATGATATTAATTGCAAGACGCTTTGAGGGAAGTGAGGTGCTACTTGAAGACTGCCCCTTTTTATGCCTTCGCAATTCGACTCCGGTAGAGTCTGCAACCGTTCGTGCATTTAAAGCGACGTTTAAAGTGGCATCCTACACACCTATTTTCCTTCTTTACGACATTCCATTTAAATGGATGCCAAGTGAGTGACGACCTTTTCAGACCAACTACCTGGACAGTGTTTGTCGGTGCTGAGGAGTGTTTTGGTGAAACCGACCAACTTGTGACTTGTTGCTCACAACGCTCTTACAACAGCATGTCGGCTACCCAAATACCTTCTCTAAAAGTTCGGCATCTACCGCCTCTGTGTTACACGAAATCAAAGTGCACGGCCGTTTAAAGGGTTTTTTTGTAAACACCTGCAAAACACTTAGTGATGTGACTTCCATAAATTTTCAGTCAACGTGTTTGCATGCGTGTTTGGTCGCGTCCTTATTGGTTTGAAATGCAGCACCAAAGCAGGGTATTCCTTCCTCAAACACTCTATTCAGGGGCAGCGACTCCGCTTCCCAGCATAGCATTTGAGTGCTTACTTTTTGAACAATTTAAGATTCATCATCACTTTGCCTAGAAGGTTGTTAAAAATTATGGCACACCTTCGTTTGGCGAAAGTCGATTCAATAAAAGCATCGTTTAATTCAACATGAAGCGGAGATTGCAAAATCTGCAATGACAGGCTGTTACCGTCTATTTTGATTGTGATATGTTGAAACAAAACTAGTATAAATTATAATTGTTTGTTAAAGTTTTACCACCTCTGTCAAATGATGTAGTGCTCTGTGGATGACAAGGGAGATTTTCAGTGCACTCGTAGGGGTTAAGCGCTTCGTCGGTCAAAATAAGTGAATCGGACATGTGTTATGAAGCGGATGGTACAGAAGCATTGACTTTACTTTGCAACTTTAAGAGCAAGAGAAACATTGTATGACATGCGAATTAAGGCATCACTTTACATTAGATTTCCAACCTAGTGTTAGGACAGTGCAATTTAATGACGACGGCTGGAAAACCTACCGAATGACGATGCGCCCATTCGGACTGCACTGATTGACTGTGGTAAAGACTCCAATAAAATTGCCCTCCAGTTCATTGAGGCGATGCTTGGAGTAAGCCGTTTGACTTGGGTAGTTTTGTGGCACCTCAAGACTGTGATTTCCAAGAGCTATAAACCCGTTGGAGTAAATCTACAAAAGCATTAGGACGTTGCAATCGGTAGAATCTCCACCCACTTTTATTTGGTCAACTTGCTTCCCGTAGATTTGGAATGGAAACTGAAACATGTAAACCTGCTCGCCCACAGAGGCAGGAAATTCGGTTTTGATGGTATGATTAGAAGTATCTAGGGCAGAGCCTATCGACAGTCGGCTGTTGAAGGCTTTTGTTGGTGTCACTGCACTAAGTAGGCTGATCGCTAGCGCAGCCACCAGCATGGCTAGGCTCAGTCGCATTTGTGTGGCCTTCTTCAAAACCGTATTCTCGGAAGTCTGAAGTGAACACGTCCTGATGAGCGACCGCATTTGTTTAAAAGGTATAGCCCCAGCACCACAGCTCGAATTTGATTGGATGGGGTGGCCGGCCGGAACCGGAATCAACTGGGTGTATTTGTATGAGAGAGATGCAAGTCTTGTGAATCGCGTATCATTATCAGTGAATAGATATCAAAAGAAAATAAAATATACCTTCAAGAAATAAAAAACCAAGGCAGTCAGTGCTTCGACGGCATAGCAATGTCCGATTCGGTACACTTTTTCGCGACTTTGGTTCCAACAAGAATTTGGATTCCACTTTCCTGCAAGTTCATTGGCTCGTTTTATCATCACAAATGTTCACCAAAGTTTCACTCTTATTAGTGCATATTCTGGAAGGTGATTGTGCAAACACATGTCGTTTTAAGCTATACCAGTGAAAAACTGAGTAAGACGTCGAAACAAGTCTCAGCTAGTTGCACTCAATTTTGTTCACCTGTGACCAAAGCGCGATGTCAATCGATTTATTGGCTCGGAGAAATCTGCTCCTCCCTCATCTCCCTTCGGCTCCCTGCTTAGTCATGAGGCGCATGCAGTGCTTTGATTGCCATTTGTCGCTATTTGGCCACTTAGTGCATTGCAACATTCCCATGCAGATGGGTGCGCAGGAAATCTCAGCCGGAGAACAGCGTTGTCAACCTTCTGCATCTGACTCCACTAGCGATGTCCCCTTCTTCGAAAAAAATGTGATGACACTTTCGCTCGACTATGTGTCACAAAAGTCGCTCGACAAGAGGCATTGGGGAAACAGTAACAGCAATACGATGTAACCCCAGTGAATTCCATCGAAGCAAGAATTGAGAACAGCGTGACTAATTTGGCTACTGGTGGATCGTTTTCCTATCGCTTTAATGGAGGAGATTGCCTAGATTTGAGAAGAAAGCATTCATTTTTCCATGTTCAGTTGTTTACTTTTCTGGTTCAGTTGACACAAATGCAAAGCCCAGTGGTGAATACCATTGCCATCTCTGAGTTTTGTTACTTTTTGCAATTTGTGCGAAAACAGTGATCTCTTTTAGAGGAGTTTAAGTCAAATTAATGGAAGGAGTGCGTACCTGGGCGCCTTAGAATGTGGACGTGACATGTCAGTTTTGCCTGTGACAAAAATGATCTGTAATTACAGTTCGAACTTAGCTTTTAGCTTTAGCCGATCTACAGACCATTTTACGTTAATCTGATTCACCCTATTCCTCGGTTCTCCTTCACTCTTTTGTCTATTTCCTTTAAAGCTAAGTAGAGGCACCACAAAGGGTCAGTTGAGATTGGGTGGACCTACTGCCTCCAGAGGTCTTACCTTAACCTTCAACTGAGTTTAAATGTGCTTGTCTACGTAACAATGGTGTACATAGAGGCTTGTGTTTGTTTAGGGTCTAATAAAGGCTCTTGCATCACCACTACACTGACGCCTCGATTTAGCACGAAGTAAAGATGCATCAACATTGCCCTTGAAATGTCTCAGTCGTACAACCACCAAGAAGAAAAGCTGCGTTAAGCATCCATGGAGCTTTGAAGGCCCCTCATTTGCGTACAAATTCCTACGGTATTGCTGGTGGAAGTAATTTTCCAGCAAAGAGCATATCTTGGCGTGTTTATGGTTCAAGGCAGCAGCAGGGACTTAAGTTACTACAAAACTTGTAAACAGTAGTTCTCCTCATTTTCGTTTTACTCCTTTCCAGTTGCTTTTCGTTGGTTTTCATCATCCAGACGAAGAATGTTGAATCTGCTAAATTAATAGTGGAGGGGGCAAATGGATGATGAACGGTTGTCACGACTGCACAAGAATAAACAAACTGCTTGAAAGACTGTGACCAGTCTTGGGGAGGAGGGGAAAATCTAACTGTGCAGCGCATTTAGCTTAAATGCTGCAGTGTACCTAGAGAGAATGCATCAATGTCTTCATAGTGCTTCTCACTGGCGATGCTAACTGAAAGTTCTTCGAAGAGTTTAGGAATGCTGGCACTTATGCGTTATAAGTGATGCAGCTCAAACAATCGACCACCAACAGTAGTAGACTCAGTCTGGCTTAAAGTGAAGAAAATTTGTGATTATAAACAAAAGCCTTCATCAAGAAGTGGCAGACTCCTTGAAAACAAATTACCAAAGGCTCTAACTCGTGAATTCAGTCCTATTCTGAGTGAGCAGTTTTAATTACCAGAAGGACCACGCATTTAGGTTTGTGGAATTTAAGTGGATTTTTTTGTATTCTACGAATCACGCTTAAGAAAGGTAAAAGTCAGGGCTTTGAGGGTTTCGTAACCTGTTCAGTGGAATTGTATTGCAGAAGGTTGTCAAATACCCTGTCGAACCTGTCTAAATTGACTATGGCAACAATTGAGGAAAATTGGTGGTCTTGGAAAGTGCTACTTGATATGGAACAGCGAAGATCAGCCTCGTACTAGATAATACTTTAGTATTTTGTTAAAAATAATGCATTGTATACGAATAAGTTGTCAGTGCAGTCACCATCCCCTACGGTCTGCTTTTTTTGCATGCACCTCATACCCACACCCAAGTTGTGTTCACATTCCTCATTGTAAGGTAAATGATTTTCTGTTGGGCTAGTGGATGTGACCACGCAGCGATGGGTCCAAAAAATAAAGCTAATTGGGAAGTCCTAGAAAAGTCAAAGTTGGTTTATTATACTGCCTTGATGGGTACGTCACAATGGGGGAACCTCCTCTTCCGTGACTGGTGTGTTTCAAATCTGCAGTAGTTCTCAGCACGCCTTTGTTTTGGGTTTTCGGTTCAACGCCATCTTAAATGCACGAGGCACACAAACTCTTTGAACTTCAATTCTGACTTTTACACGATTTATCAGCCTATCCGGTGCCGGAGTTTTAGTGGTACAAATATTAACTATTCCGCTGAATCCTTCTATCTCTTCTTTAAATGTAAATTTTGGCTATTCCTTGCTTCCAAAGCGGTGAGGAATGAAGATGAATGACCGCATGAATTTAAACACACGTCGACCTCAGCACAGAGTGATCAGGTCAGCGTCCCACTCGCATATAAACGTGAACGTTGTCATTTCGCTGACATGGAGTCGCAGTAGTGTCTTAAGGCCTATTTATAGATGAAAGAGGCCAAAAAAAAACTCATATTAAAGGCATGTATTCAGGAAATAGGGGGGAAAATGAAGGCCTCAGAGGCAATATGACCCCTGTGATTACCGCAATTGATGCTGGCAAAGTATCCCACTTGTCATTTTTTTCTCGTAGAATACACCTACTCATTACAAATACAGAAAGCAGTATGAAGCGAATAAATTGCTCTGGTTTGATTGTGCATAATTTGAGTAATTGCGGTCACATCATTGAACCTGCAGACTACAATGATAATCACGGAATTAACTATAATCACGACATCGGTAAGCACTCAAGCTGATTATGTGAGAGCGAATTGTTCGTCCCTTGTACGTCCTATCAAATTACAATAGCAAACTTCTGACTGCAAGTTTTAGCATATTTTAGAGAGGATCTTCAGTGACTGACGGTCACTTTTGTACCCGTCTTGCTCTTACCTGAGTGAGTTAGCCTTCGACCCAAGACTAGGCTCAGCGTAATCTCCTCCTCAAGCATAATTATCAAACTCCACTTTAATGCCTTCTTTCACCCAATGGGGAGCCTCGAGACGTCACAGTGGAGGCAGCAAAGCACGAACTTGACATCTATCCTAGTGCCTACCGTTTGCGATAAACTTCTGCGATGCAAAGAAATGCACATACTTCGGTTAGGAAACTCTTCCACCTTTTTACAATAGAAGGGCTGGAAAAACAGGTCTGTGTTTGACATCGACTCTAAATCAGTGCTTCACAAACAAATTATTAACAAATGACTCGCCACCGTCATAAAAGTATCTGTATAAGTTTCGGTTTGGAGCTCCCCTTGCCATATCCACGCATATGTGTCGGCGGTAACCTTACGCTGATTTTACTGTCTGGCCCTCGACACAACTGATGGTCAGAAGAAGTTCTTTACTCTGAATCCTGCTGTCATACTGAGTGTAACCCCAGGTTCAATGGAAGATTCTAAGAGTGTGTAGTACAATCCCTCAGTCTCATTTTTGCTGGTGACTGGTGCTGTTGGCTCGTGGGTGTTTCTTTGCAACAACGAATGCGGTGCGATGGCTAGTGCGAGAGATGTATCGAATTAAGTGCAGGAGACATTGTTCAAAAGAAAAGAAGGGCAATGTAATACTTCATTTATCTGACTACCTGATTGGCCTGGCCTTCAAGCCAAGCCAAAGCCCAACTTCCTCCCTTTTACCCTAAATGCAAGCATTCAATCCTATTTTCGTGCCTCTTACCTAATTGGATATCTCAAGACATTACAGATACCTACGGTGATCAAGACTATGGCCCAAAGTGAGGTCGAATTTACGCAACTGCATGGATATGTGGGTTTACAATGTATGCCCAAGGTTATGATGGGCCAGAATCGGTTATATAGAAAATAATTATACATGATATATTCATAGAGACGCACGCAACATGATGTTACCTGTAGCGGTGTTACAAAAGTTTTTCTTCCATAAAGTAACAGATTTTTTGTGCCTTTAAGACTGGCCAAGCGATGACAGTTTTGCATGGTAGATCATTTCGCCTTTTAGGTCGGGGAAGTAGGAAACTTTCAAAGTAAATTTGATAAAACGTAAGAATGGTCAAATTAGGTATAACATCACACTTATTGCTTTGTTACACACGAAAGTTGAGCAAACAAGCCCTAAGAACGGTACATGTGTTTCAGTTAATAAAATCAACTCGCACCAAGCCATTATATTTTAATTTTGCTCGTTCGACTGTTTATATGGCGGGCGATCACTTTGATGGTAGTATTGTTTCTGTCGAGTAGGATGGGATTCGATTACGCCAGGTACACCATGTCTTCCCTTCCTTTCTGAATGAGTACATATTTGGGTATTCTGCGTTCTGTTATCTAACATAAATCCCCAAGACACTAAAATAAATCCCTACAACAGGAATGTAAAATGTTGGGAAACACTTTTCACTGTACACGAGCATTGGTCTGTTAAAGTTTGGAGTCATGTTTCTTGATGGAAGGGGTGTACTATCTCATACATCAGCATTAAAAGGAGGCTACATTATGAGAATAAAAACAAGCGACGGCTTTACGTCTGCGTTGATGTTTGATAAAATTAACTTCGACATTTGAAAACACATTAGTCGGTTGCATCGTTCGACCATCATGTCACTCTCCAAGGTGACAACTTTAAAATAAAATGCAGTACTGGATGAATGCATGCGGTCCAGCTATTACAGCATTTCTCACGAATTCAGTAGGATTTTTTGTAGACTGTTGCATTAGATGATGTGCGCCAGATTTCAACAAAATGCCAAAATGTGAAATCACAGCGACACTAACCGTTCTAAAATCATTTACCTGCCTGTTTACGGCACTTTTATTATGTGTTTATTAAGAGGAAAAATGGAGGTTTGTTTTGAATCACGCTTATAAACAGGTCTCCATAACAACGTTGGAGCGCAACTTTTGTCACTATACATGGTCAAATATTCTTGAAGTGTACCATAAATTCAAGCAAACAAAATGGTAAAATCAAATGTCCTTGCGATAATTTATAGTACCAACGAGCTTTAAAGCATAAAAAGAAGGAAGTTGAGGAAGATGCTTTTTTTCTACCATCCATTGAGCCGAAGCGGGTGAAACCCATATGGGCTGGAACATCTCCATCCTTCACAGATTCAAATAAGCGCATTTTAGGCCCTCCCATTTCAGTTGACGTAATCGGTGTTGTTACAAATAGTAAGCATAATTACATTTACTTGGCAATCAGTTAGTGCTTAATTTTGAGTAGTGACCTTTGATCCCGTTGTTTGAGCATATTGTATTGCTGTGCTGATTCCCAGGTACGGTACCGCTTTAGACTGTAAGCAACCTTGCGTTCATTCTCCAACGGGAAATGATTCTTTACCAAACTATCATTTTCTTCTGTATGCTTCTATAACTTTTATGACATCAAAGTGACTTTTGCTTTTGTTATTTTTAATACGATTCGGCTGTGAAAACTTTGTGCTAATTTAATCATTTATCGGAAAACGCTCGATTTGTTTTGTATTTCACAGCTCTTAGTTCCTCTTTCACCAAAATCATACGAGCTTATTGGACTTGTCAATTTTAAGCTCTAGTCCTTCCCTCAAAAGGCGTGTTTTTTAAGATTGACCAAGCTTCGGATATGGGACATTTACCATCTACTCATTCCAATATTTTACCATCCTTATGGGTCCAGTAGTTTTTTGTTACAACCTCTAACTTTTTTAAAATTTCATGTTTACTCACCATTCGCCATTCCATCCTACAGCAAGGGATAGGGCTTTATGTATGGTTTACATGGTATCAGACTGCAGAGGCGGTATTCAAGTAAAAACTAATACCTCCTCACTGCATCAAATCTTTTGTCTTTATGCCATTAATTGGCTAAACATTCAGCGTTTGGATAAGCATTGGCAAGTCATTGTCACGACAGTAATCCAAGTCATTTTTACACATGATGCAATAATTTGTTCAGAATCACAAAGAATAACATAATGATATGATAATATTCCATCATCCAATCCTTGGTCGTGCTAATTTTTAGTCTATGCCTTCACTTATTAGCGAAATCATTACCTCTTTTAGGACACTCCACAAAATCTCGCAAGTCAAAAGATGATGTGAAGTATGAGGCGAGCAAACGCATTAAAAAAGAACAGGAATCCTTTCGAAAATATCTCGTAGATATAATCACGTATGCTGTTAAAGTTGTTAACTTACTTTTAACCCTTTATACAGCGATGGAAAGCAGCCCATCTTCGAGAGCTATATCAGTAGGAATCTTCCTCCGCCGATTGAAGATGGAACTGGAGTTGGAATTAGTAAACGGGAGAGGAGCATTGCTGTAGGAGTTTTGTTTTTTTCCATCATATAACTCTAAATAGAGGTATTACTACTATATATACAATGGGATTGACACAGATCATGTTGCTCCTATGGAGGAAAGTTGGATGATGAATATGAAGAAGCGTATTCGTCCTTCTGTAAAGGTATCGTCGACTAGATCGCCAAACAACTTTATAAACTTTTGCTTCACCGGACTGTCAGGTGTTCTGGCAAACAACTTTTATTTGTTACGATGTTGGGGATAACTATTGCTTTCATTGAAAACGGTTTCGACCATACTAGTAAATGCGAAAAGAAAATTCGAGCGAAGCTGAGTCTTGCCAACAAATGCAGCTGCTTCTATGTTTAAATAGGCGGAAGCAAATGATAAGCTGATGGAACAAATTGAAGATGAAATCCGTGAGGATTACCTGCTAAGTGTGAAAAAGGCAATAGTGGACTTTGTCCTAAAGGATCCCTCTGACCCCAACATAGATGGTCTCCACAAACAGGAAACAGAAGAAGTTACCGCAAAGTTGGAACATCGTCGAGAGCTGGAAGTTGTGCCTAAGCCGTGGCACGGTTCCTTCCTCATTGCACAGCGCTTCTGTCGGGTGCACGTGCATGTAACCAACCGGTGCATGTTGCAAGTCCTCGATCTCTGGTTCTCACAATTTAAGTGAGTGTCTTAACTCATTGGTCGGTTCGATACCATTCTCCTTTAGTCCAAAAACGAAGCATATTTTAATTCAGGTAATCGAACTTCAAGTCTTGGGTGTAATCCCTTAGGTCATTGAAAAGTAGCCCAAACTTCTCAGCTTTCAAACTCTGCATTCCTAACTGACTATTCCATTCTTGGTGTTCTAGCAATCTTCGCCTCATCGATCCCCACGAATTCTACAAAAAGACCTCTGCAATGGAGCTCTCTGCATTTCAACATGCCTGTGTCAAAAATATAGACTCTGCCAAGGAAATACTGTTGAAGAAGTAGGCTTCTCAACGAAAATTTCTCTATAATTTTCTGCCTAAACTATTGTGAATGTCTGAAGTGTCATCACTACTTTAAAGGTGTTAACTCAATGTCTCTCATGGTTTTAAACACGTGTTTGACTTGCATCCTAACCACAAATTAACGCACTTATTTTGGAGAATAGTGCATAGACTTGCAATTGTTAAATAAGTGCGTTTCAATTTTGAAGGTGGCTAAACGAAGTGCAGGGGATTTTCTACCAAGGCAATAGAAGGGGTTATGTGCCTGCCAACAGTGAAATGACCAGGTTGGAGGAGTTCTTTAGGTGCGCAGCTGTGCTAATGACTGGCAACTTGCAATTGTTGGGCCTTAATTCGATGCAGGACTTCACTCGTTTACTCTGTAGTCCACCTGTGAGTTTGGCCTGCTACAGTAACCCTTGCTTTATTTAAATATTCACGATTATGTGGTTTTCTAGCGCCTATATGAGCGAATTACTGCGGATAAGCAATTTAGTGGACACATAAGTTTCGCTAGACTGAAGGTAAGCCGAGATTAATTGTGACCAGGCTGGTCTTCATTGGCAGTATTTGTGATGAAACCAAACATTTAACCTGTCGCTCTAGACTGATAGCCTCGAGCAAATGTCGGGATTTGTTCTTCGGTTGGTGCTGGAGGATAAGCAAATTAAATTCGACCCAACAATAGAGGAGTTTGAAGAAAGCATGATGAATCTGTTTGACAGGATGTTCCAAGTGGTTCAGAGCATTCCTCGCATCGAGACACGTTTGTACGCTGATTGGGTTAGTGATCAACGATTTGTCGGCTCAGCAAACTGATTCACTTATTTAAACCAACCGGGTGTATGTTTCTGTTTAGCAAGGTGCTGGTGGGGAAAAGGTCACCCTTCATCCTGTTATCCTTCCCGAAGTTTTTGAGTCTTACAAGAACCAAGTCAGAAATACACTCAAAAAAGAGTCTCGTGGACCCGAGCATTATCTTCAGACCTATAGTAAATACGAATCTCTCATAAACCGAAAGGTAAGCACATTGAATTTCATCAGTTCTTCTTCAAATTCTTCAAGTTAGCTCATCCAAAACTGATTGCCTAAACAAGCCAACCTTCAATCTCGAAAAAGTTATTGTGCTTCCATTATTTGACGTGGTGCCTCAGTCAAGTTTAAAGTTTCATCTTTACTCCTCGTAATGTCTGAACTAGGCTCCGTGTGACCCAATTAGTTTGGTTGTTGTTACTAGGCCGAGCTGAACATAGAAGCCCTTCTCAACCCAAGCGAGTCGTCTTCGTCTGACTCAGGTAAAAAGCGTCAAGATGATGGAAGTGGCAGTGACGAAACTGTTGAGGAGGACGACGAACTGGAGTCTCTGGAGGACGCCGATGGAGGAGGCGAGAAGGGCCACGTTCAGAGTGCGGACAAAGCACACGATAGACCGAGGGGACCATCCTTTGACGATCTGACCGTGGAGCTGTTGCGCTACCGCCACCTTACCAAGAGGATCCAGTACGAGTCCCGTCGCATCATCCGACTCGGTATGTTCGAGGTTCACGCGGACGAGTTAATCCGTGCCCTCGTGAAGAGGGCCGAAGGCATTGCTGACAAAGTCCTGGATCGTATTCTCGAGGAACATCGGAACATCAACAGATCGTAAGACGATTACAATTCTAAAGAATTTATAATGATGCATTTCATTTATAGGCCCTTAACGCCAAACTGACAATTTTGGCATTCAGAGCAAGTCGCAGAAGTACCATTTGCCCTATACGATCAACTTCTTTTAAGAATAGACAAAATACAGAGAAAACATTTCTAATAAGTAATTCAGCGATAGGAGGTAATTTTAGCGCGAACATATTGTTTATTTTGTGACTACTGAATGACCAAGAGTTATTGGTGTTGCCTGAACGACACTCCGCAGTGCCTTCTCATAATTCGTAAAACGAAATGTTGCCGCTTACAGGCATGGATATAAAGCGCTAGTCCATCGGTACAGTCATCACTTTGGACTTCCTGAGTTTCGGGGTGATTCAAAATCGTCCGCTATTCAAGGTGCAATTAACTTATCTTCAAAGTTGAGAAATTTCCCGTTAAACTTGTTTCCTATAAGCGTTTAAAAAATTGAATTATGTTGAAGTATCACCCAAAGATACTTTAATTCACTTTGAAATGATGATCCAGGTGTCGCTATTGCTTTGAATGAAATAACGATAGGGTGTCAAGAGCCAGTAATAGGGTTTTGCATGAACGCTGAAACGATTGACGGTGGAGCCTTTACTTGTGGGCTACAGTCAAATCATTGCCAGATTGTCCTTTGGTCCAATACTAAGTGAAGGAACATATTATTGCACAGTCCCGAACAATAAACTTGCCATCCACTTTGCATATCGAAGGAGTTGGGACAGCCTAACAGAAAAGTATGCTCGCTTTGTATGGAGTGGACCGTAGAGGGAGTTGTGCCCTAGGAATGAGACTTAGGCAACGTCATATCGCTGTTAGGTGGTTGTGCAGAGCTGGTCCTGTTCCTGCAAATAAAAAGGTGCAAGATCTCATTGCACATTGCAAAGCGTTGGAGGTGCGAGCTTGCCTACATTTTTTGCTTTGCTATGGTGATATTTTGTACAGCGGCTAAAGGTTGACTTTGGCAATGGGAAATGGCATGAGAAAAGGGTATGTAGACTGAAAGTGAGTGAGCGGTAACTGTTTTGAGAGGATAAAAGTTTTGGAGGAGTGGAATTGTCAACCTTATGGTCTGTTTTGGAAGCACTGCTAATTTATAATGATGCTTGTTATGACAAATGAGGGACTGTTGCAATAGTAATTCAGTATTACTACATAAGTCGAACAAAACTGTTGGAAATGGAATGATAATTGTAGGGATAACTTAAATGCATGCATTGATGCTAGTGTTTACGAATCCGGCGATACGACAAGGGCCGAAGAAGATATTATATTCGCGATTATTCAACGGGAAAATGTTTTTTTCTAGTCTTATCCGGCAATATGAGGACATTGCATCGAAAGCCTTATCCATTCCTGCCAGTACGGCTGAAATGATGGATTTGATTGAGTATGTTAAAAAGACCGAAACTGTTACTATGGCGAGAATGGAGCGGGAGTTGGACCACTCCAAGGATCGACTTCTATTTCTCATGGACCATGCTCAGATGAACCCCTCTGACATGCGGATGATTGGCCAAGTATTCGAGTGGCATTCGCGCATGGCTGACATTTTTGATGAGCATAGAAATGTAATGCGTCAAAAGCGCATTGAATTTGAAAACAACCTACGCTACCGAAGGGAAAGGTTCCATGAAGAATTAGATAGTTACAGAAAACAGGTTGATGAATTTCAGCATTTCGGGGACTTGCAAGAAATGGTGCGCTATCTTAAGAAGGCGCAAGCTCTCGATGAACGACTGGAGGTGGCTTTGACTAAGATTGATGCCTTCAATGCCGAAGAGACTGCCTTTGGATGGACCTTGACGAGTTATCCTCTGAGATTAGAAACCCAGACCATTCTAAAACCCTACCTCAGGCTTTATGAGACTACTGTGGAGTTCAATAACAAGAGCAAAGAATGGATGGATGGTCCTATGGAGAAGGTGGATCCAGAGACCGTTGATGCAGATGTAGCAAACTACAATCGCACCTTGTTTAAGCTAGAGAAGACCTTTGAACAGATTCCAGCCCCTCGAAAAATCGCCAGCAAAATACGGCTCAGAGTGGAGGAGTTTAAGGAACATCTACCGCTGGTGATGACACTGTTTAATCCAGGTTTAAAGGAAAGACATTGGCAACAGATTTCTGATGTTGTGGGGTACACTCTTCGTAACGAGGAAGGAATGTGCTTAGCTAAACTAATAGACATGAATCTCGAAAGCTTTATCCCTAAGTTTGAGTCCATTTCTGAGGCTGCTACCAAAGAATTCAACTTGGAGAAGGCTTTAGCCAAAATGAAGAAAGAATGGGAACCGGTAAGAAGTTACCCAACTTTGTCTTTGTCTACCATTTACTTATCAATGGTTTGATCTTGTTTGCATGTCTATCCACTGTGTAACCAAGGCAAACCAAGTTTAGATTGTGCAGTGAATGCTGTGGGGGTGAGGCATGATTCGATGCCGAGTTACTTGTGAGAAAGGTGTCATAATCTCCCAAAGCATTGCCTCGTCTGACATTCTTTGTTTTAACGCCTAATATGATTATTAACTTAGATATTTAGGCAGACCATTGTCATCCCTTTTTTTTTTGTTTCTAAAGCGCCAGTCATACATTCTAATGGCTTTCGGAATCAAGTCATAATCTTTTTTTTATCATCTTTTGCATTAAGCTTGAATTCACACTCTTGCCGTATCGGGACAGCGGTACCTACATTGTGTCGGCGGTTGATGATATTCAGCTAATTCTTGATGATCACATTGTAAAGGCTCAGACAATGCGTGGATCACCCTTCATCAAGCCCTTTGAAAATGAAATAAGGTAGGGATTCGTCTTCCCTTTCACCAGTGAATTACATAATGACATCTCTATACAATTTTCGTTGAAAATACGTTTTTTTGCTTACTGTCCCACAAAATTACTAAAGCTTAAGTCCCAAAATCATTGGTTCATTGGCAAAAGGAGAAGAAATCATGCTGAGGATGGAGCAAAAGCAAGTCCACTTTTTATAAGGTTATTTTATAGAGTGACTACAAAACTGCGTAAGCGTAAAGTTAGGGGTGCAGTCATTAGGGCAATTATCAGTCGAACGACACGATTTTATCAGCCTTAAGCAGCAGGTCTTATTAGATTCTTATAGCCATGCTCTTTCCTTGCCCTAAGAAGACTTGCGCCATGGTGGCGTACCTTTCTTTCAGTGGCTGGCAGTGAACTTCCTAGTCCAAGCTGCTAGGATCGTTCTAGAATTTGTAGCTGGACGTTTCAAATTTTATTCTCCATTCACATCACATTTACCTTTTTTTAGGGAATGGGAAGCAACCCTTGTATTAACTCAAGATGTTTTGGACGCCTGGCTCAAGGTGCAGGCGACTTGGCTTTACTTAGAACCCATCTTCAGTTCACCAGATATAATGGCTCAAATGCCCGACGAAAGTCGCAAATTCACATCTGTGGACAAGACATGGAAGGAACTCATGAAGCTTGCTGTCGCGGATCCCCATGTCCTTGCCGTCATTAAGATCGATAAGATGCTAGAAAAGTTTCGCAAGGCGAATGACTTCCTTGAAATCATCCTCAAGGGCCTAAATGCATACCTAGAGAAAAAGCGGCTTTGCTTTCCCCGCTTCTTCTTCCTCTCTAATGATGAGCTGCTTGAAATCCTCTCCGAGACCAAGGATCCAACTCGTGTACAGCCTCATCTTAAAAAGTGCTTTGAAGGCATCGCTAGACTTAACTTTACGGAGGATCTGGAAATTACACACATACGCAGCAGTGAAGATGAGGTTGTTATGTTAAAGGACGTTATCTCCACTGCAAAAGCACGTGGAGCAGTTGAGAAATGGCTTATTGAATTGGAAAGCGATATGACTGCATCGGTACGCTTGAATATCCTCAGTTGTTTGGAGGACTATATGCAAACTACAAGAAGGGATTGGGTAAAACATTGGTGTGGACAAGCTGTCTTGGCCATCACGATGACGTATTGGACCTCCAACTGCACCAATGCTATCAATAAAGGCCTGAAAGAGCTTGTCTCATACATGCAGGTATGTTCTTCGAAGTTTAGTGGATTTGAAAAGCATCGATAAATGTAGTACCTGAGATACTCAAGAATGGAGCCTAACTTTGTTAAACCAAAATCCTACCTAGATTACACCAAGTTAATTCAGAGGTCTAGCTTTATGCATAACCGTCTTCCTTCAACAAACTTCTTAATTCTCTGACACTTTCTTTACTTTTTAAATGGATAATTTCAATGGTAAACAACCATTAGCCTTTCGTTCCTTGTAGGAAAACACGCGGCAAATTGAGGAGATTGTTGAGATGGTGCGCGGTAAACTTTCAAAGCAGAATCGGACGACACTGCAGGCACTGATCGTCCTGACTGTGCACGCGCGTGATGTGGTGCAGACGCTGGTGGACGAGAAGGTCAGAAGTGATACGGAGTTCCCTTGGCTCAGCCAATTACGCTATTATTGGGAAAAGGACCAATTACAAACACGTATGATCAACTCGACTCTTGCGTACGTTAGTCATGCCTCCCTTTTTACTGTCTTCCCTGATTGACGGCACAAACCCGACACATTGTAGCTAAATATCAAGTAGTCTTAGATAATCCTATCCTTCTTCAGACGACGTTGCAGACACAATACCTATTAAAGTAATCTATATTGCACTATTCATTAGCTCTCCTTCAAATGCTATTTCAATGAATTGCTATTGCAATGCAGTCAATGCATCGAAAGTCAGGCATTCAAAAACCCTATATGTTATCATACTCTCAGTTACGGTTATGAGTACCTGGGAAACACGCCTCGCCTGGTCATCACTCCACTGACGGACCGGTGCTACCGTACACTGTTTGGAGCGCTTCATCTGCACCTAGGTGGCGCTCCTGAGGGTCCCGCAGGCACAGGCAAAACAGAAACCACAAAAGACCTCGCCAAGGCCGTTGCTAAGCAATGCGTCGTCTTCAACTGTTCTGACGGTCTCGACTATATCGCCTTAGGAAAGTTTTTCAAGGCAGGTGTCAAAACGAAGCTAATCTACACAAATGGCTAACAGCCGTCTACTAGTTGGTTTTAAATACCCAAGCACATTGCAGCTAATGCAAACAAATCAGTTTTGATAAGTTCAAACAAACTTTTGTCGTATGCCACTTTTATATCACGACATTTCTTGGATCCCCTAGGGTTTGGCTTCCTGTGGTGCTTGGTCGTGCTTTGACGAGTTCAACCGCATTGATTTGGAGGTGCTGTCCGTTGTTGCTCAGCAGATTTTGACCATTCAGATAGCCATAAATTCTGGGAAGGATAGACTCGTTTTTGAAGGCACCGAACTTATTCTCGACCCAACATGTGCTGTCTTCATTACCATGAACCCAGGGTACGCCGGTCGCTCAGAATTACCGGACAACCTGAAGGTATTCATATAACCCTCTTCACCTTCAAAGCATTTTACTTGAATACTTAGTAGCACCTTGCCTACATTTAAGGCACTCTTCCGTTCGGTGGCAATGATGGTACCAGACTACGCAATGATTGCAGAAATTTCACTATATTCCTGCGGATTTGTCACTGCACGACCGTTGGCTGTCAAGATTGTTGCCACCTATCGGTTGTGCTCTGAACAGCTCTCCAGCCAACCCCACTACGATTATGGCATGAGAGCGGTTAAATCAGTACTCACCGCTGCTGGCAACTTAAAAGTGAGTGAAAGTTGCATCATCATATGCCAATCTCTTGCTAACAAGTTGCGATCGTTCTGTTGTGTCAATCGATGTGTTAATTTAATGTTGCATCAAGGGGGTGAGCATACTTTTTCTGTACTTTGTGGTCTAGCTCCAATACCCAGATGATAACGAAGACGTGTTAATGCTTCGCTCTATAATTGATGTCAACTTGCCCAAGTTTTTGAACCATGACTTACCTCTCTTTCACGGCATCACTTCTGACCTCTTTCCGGGAATCAAATACCCTGACCCCGACTATGCGATTCTCAATAACGCTGCCAAGCGCGCTTGCAATCATATGAATTTACAATGCACCGATTTTTTTTTGACGAAAATCCAGCAAATCTACGAAATGATGATCGTTCGACACGGGTTCATGATCACTGGCTATCCGTTTGGTGGTAAAACCAGTGCTTATCGAGTGCTTGCAGAAGCTCTAGGTTATATCTGCGAGCAGGCAAGTTGAATAATGACGTCTTGCTCATTCCAAATGTCTTCCTGATTAATGAGTCTACTTTTGGATGGGCAGGGGCTGATGGACGAAAATAAGGTTCAGATTACAGTGCTAAATCCAAAGTCCATCACGATGGGTCAGTTGTATGGTCGGTTTGACCCAAACTCCCATGAGTGGTCCGACGGTGTCCTAGCTGTCTCCTACCGAGCTTTCGCAGTGTCTCAAACTCCAGATCGAAAGTGGTTGGTGTTTGATGGTCCTGTGGATGCTGTCTGGATTGAGAACATGAATACAGTCTTGGACGACAATAAGAAGCTTTGTCTCATGTCTGGTGAAATAATCCAACTGGCGCCTACCACCAATCTCATTTTTGAGCCGATGGATTTGGAAGCAGCCTCTCCAGCCACAGTCTCACGTTGCGGTATGATCTACATGGAGCCCAGCAGTCTTGGTTGGAGACCAATTATGCGTAGTTGGCTGGCCAAAGTACCTCCTGGACTGAAAGAAGCTCAAAAGAAGATTATCGAAAACATGGCTGAGCGCTTTATTGACGCAGGTCTGGCTATGGTTCGCAAAGGTGCTGGGAAGGTATTATGAATTGTTTAAGCATTATTACGAGGCTTGTCTGAAAACGATGACTTTTATTCTGCTGCACAGGAACTCTCACCAACAACAGACATAAACTTAGTCAGAAGTCTTACTAATCTGATTGACTGCCAACTTGACGACTTCAAGGAGCCGGATGTTATTACCTATAATGGTGAAGACGGTATCAACTGTATTATAGAGGTACGTCTCTTCAAGCAGCAATTTTTTTATCTGGTATTCTGTCACTTATATCTTGATGTCGAAGGCCAGGTCGTCATTATCCATTCATACGCAACGCAGTAATTTGAGCTGTGTTATCATTGAATGACGCCTAAATTGGTTGTAAGACCTCCCATTATCAACATATACATCCAAGCAATTGCTTCCTTAGCCGTCGGTTTATAATCGTGTCTTTCATTCATTCTGAACACTGGTATACTTTTTTCACAATTTAATCGTTGTCTGACCTTTCCTAGTGCATCTTTCTGTTCTCCTACGTGTGGTCGATTGGTGCCACGAAGGATGACACGGGTCGTAAGCGGTTCGACAAGTTGACCCGCGAGCTCATGAACGGAGGCATGACCGAAGACACCCAGCGATATCTGGCTTTTGTGGAGCAGGTTCCTCCCCCAATGGAGGATTATAAGTTTCCTTTCCCCATCAAAGGAAGTGTCTATGATTATCGTCTCGACTTCACTGTACGTAATCCGAGCAGATTCGATCGCCAAATAAATTAGAAAGGCGCATACTTGGGATTTCAACTTAAGTTGCCCCATTTTTCGGCACATAAAGCCGATGATTACGATCTACTGTTAAGAGCCAGTTGAGTATTAACTATTTCCCTCTAAAATGTACTTTGACTTTTAGATTAATAAACCTAGCAAGGATCAGGTGAGTTCTGGATTCTTTTATTGGCAGATTTGAAGCAAATTGTATCCCTTACTACATTATTTTTAACTGCTTGCCGCAGGCGAAAGGTCAGGTAAGCAGTTAATGTGTTTATAGTTCTGCTGTACTATGGATTTCAGGTGTTTTGGGGAGAATACTTCTCTCTTAAATGTTTGCTTACAATTTTCGCTTCTACTTAACCCCAATAGCCACTATCTACTTTTAGGTATTGAGAGATGATGAAGATGTAAGTAAGCCTCATTTTGTTGCTTATTAGCTTTACATTATTTTTGAAACCTACCGCAGTGAACGTTCGTTCTCTAATGTAATGCAGGAATTCAAGAAACGTGTGTTGATCTAAAGCGCATCTTTGTTCAGAGTCATCGCCATGTTGCTTTGCGCATCCCAGTTAATTACGCGAGTAGAGGCCAGTATCCCATTTATTCTTTGTTTTGGTGTCGGGTCTCCCAAATCGGACTGCGTTTACAACATCGCAGTAATGGCAGGAACGAAATAGACACGCGGTTATCACAGCACACCAGCCTGATCCTCAGACAGGCGACTGTTAGCCTTCACTACTGAACTTTGCTTAATGCTTAATGCTATTGGAGATACAATGACTACAAACACCTTTTAATGTTTTTTTGTCTCTTCTTTAGCTTGAAACAGTAAGTAATGGAGATTGCGTCATGGCACCCTCTTTGAGCAATTGAACTCATTTAAATTTTGTCTCCAGGCTGGCTTGACAACAGTAGACGAGGGCGAGAAAAATGAAGGTAGTACTATTGAAGTAAGTTCCTGTTTGCTTCAATTGGAAACATTTATTACTTGTTACTGACTTACGACCATCATTGGAATTTGCCTCGATAGACGTGAGCAACTTCAGTGTTCGCGCTTTCAAACTCTGAATACAAATTAAAAATTTGTTATAATTGCGAAACTTTGGTGCATTTTGTTCAGAGGTAACCACATGCCTCTGCAAACTGGCTATGCGCTGTCTGCTTTGCTACATACTCGAAAAGGAGGCCTCCTACTTTTCCCAAAAAAATTATTAAAACTATTTAACCGTATATTGTCAAGCTTAAGATCCATTGAATCAAAAGGATTGCTGAAAGTTCTAGAAACCACTGTTTTTTGGTGTTTCAGTACCCAGTGAAGTGGATACAATGGCGCGAGATTGTGCGTACCATGCCCGCCATTCCTAAGGATGCCACTTTTAACGAGATTATTGTCAGCACGGTGGACACTGTGCGAACGATGAAGCTGCTCGACCTTCTCGTGAAGCACCGCAAGGCCTGTCTCTTTGTCGGGCCCACGGGTACCGGGAAATCGTGCTATATAGTGGCAAGTGTTTGTCGAGCTATGGCAAACTAAACTTCGATCTCCTTATCAGTTGGTTTTGAGTAGTATTTTGGGACATTTTGCGTTAATTTCAATTTCTTGGAAGGGAGCGGCACATGTTAAAATGCGAGATTAGTCTCGGTTCGTTGGTCAAATAGACTGAAGGGATTGTGCCATCTACCATAACGCTTATTATAATTCAACATTGTATAGCATTTGATCGAATACTTATAGGTGCATCCTCGTTTCGAAATAAGCAATTTCAATGCAACGCAGCATTGAACATCTGCAAGCACTGACAGCTCCAGGGTCATCAAAAGTTGACCTCTCCGAATATAAGAGAACTTATTTGCATATAGTTATTTCACCTATTATTTCTTATATGCACATTTGTATTTAACTGTCAAATTGATGTCTAATTAATTTTATTTTATAGAATTTTCTTTTTAACATTTTGGATAAAAACGTTTACAAGCCGAACGTAATCAACTTCTCGGCACAAACTAGCGCTAATCAGACACAGAATATGATAATGGGGAAGTTGGATCGTCGCCGGAAGGGAGTATTTGGACCGCCTGTTGGAAAACGAATGATCTGCTTTGTTGACGACTTAAACATGCCTGTGCGGGAGATCTATGGGGCCCAACCACCCATTGAGCTGCTCCGTCAATGGCTCGATCACGGTAATTGGTGAGTGCTTACTCTTTCTCTTTTGATGTTTCCATTGTCAGTGTCTCCTTCCCACCGACTAACGTAAAGGGCAACATGTCATTCAAAGGCAAGTTTAGTAATAAGTGATGTCAAGTGTTTTTATGTGTCACGCTGGCTACTGTTTACCATCCGGGCACGGACAACGCATGGATACTGGTCATCTCCATTCTGCCTACATAGGTATGACTTAAGGGACAATTCGGTCTTGAAATTAATCGACCTCCAGTTTGTGGGTGCAATGGATCCACCAGGCGGTGGACGTAATCCTGTGACTCCTCGATTTCTGCGGCACCTAAACACAATTGCGATAAACGATTTCTCCGAGGATACCATGAAAACTATTTTTAACAAAATTTTGAACTGGCACTTTATGGTTCAGTAAGTTTTATAACCATGCAGTAGGTGGAATTTTTAGCCTATACTTATTGAGGCTAATCTTTGTATTTCAAGCGTGTATAATTTAATCACGCAGGCTATTTCACATGCGTATGCCAAAGTTTCATTAAAAAATGATCATTCGTTCAAAGTGAAACGACTGCAACTTTAGTTCATCTGATTTTTATCTTCATGCCAAAATCAACAAAGGCTGCATACATTTAATTGTAGCAATTTTTCGAAGGAATTCAGCTCGGATTTGGCTGATATGTTAGTGACTGCCACATTTGAGGTTTACCAACAATCCACTTTAAATCTGCTGCCGACCCCGGAGAAGTCGCACTACCTCTTCAACCTACGCGACTTCAGCCGCGTCATTTACGGCCTGATGCTGAGTCGACCTGAATCAACGGCCGCTCCAGTTTCATTGAAGCGTCTCTGGCTTCACGAGGTACACCGAGTCTACTACGATCGTCTCATTGACGACTCGGATCGCTTGTGGTTCTTTGAGATGGCCAAAAATATTCTCAAGGACAAATTGGATGTTGATTTGAATAAGCTCTGTAGAAATCTAGCTGATAAAAGTGGTGAGGTAATTATACCTTTAATGGCGTTTCAAACCACAACTATTCCTCAATGTTGACTAGATTCTTTGGAAATGAAATTTACCATTCCAAGTTATTCTTCCAGTTTTACTCATTCTTAATTACTGATATAGTATTTAAAATATTCAACTATGTAGGTGCACTACACTGCCCCTTAGACTATCCTATTAATGCAAAACCGGTTCAGTTGCGTATGAGATTCGAATATCTTAATCATTAGTTTACCTCATCAACACACTTCTGAAATTTTTTGCACACTGCTTCATTTGAAATGCAAAAACAGAATGGTTGAAAATTAATTGTTTTGCGAAAACTAGCCAGAATAAATTTAATGTTTATTATGAAAACAAGGGGAACCGAACAAAGCAAGCTATATTGCCATGACACGAGCTGACTTTGAGATTGCTTAAAGGTGGTTCTCATTCACCCAAATATTTTTATTTACACAGTCCTTTTTCTTCCATCTATGCTCAATTAAGAGTAAGGTATGCCTTCAAGTGTCCGCTCATTGCAGGTGACTCAGGATAGTTTGCGCTCCCTGATGTTTTGTGATTTTGTGGATCCAAAGGGAGATCGACTCTACGTGGAAGTGCCTGACGTTGAGGCATTGCGTAAGATTGTAGAAGGTTTCCTAAACGAATACAATTCAATGAGCAAGAAACCAATGAATCTGGTCCTATTTCGCTTTGCCATTGAGCACGTCTGCCGCATCACTCGCATCCTTAAGACCCCAAGGTCTCACGCCCTCCTCGTTGGTGTTGGAGGCTCCGGAAGACAGTCTCTCACCCGGCTTGCCGCTCACATCTGCGATTATGACCTCTTCCAAGTAATTTCGAAGCACCAATTCACTAGATTAACTAAGCCAGATCTTAATGTAATTGCTTAAGATAGCTAAGCATGTACAAGATGCGTTTAGTCAGATGGCACTTACGTCTTCCAATTCTTGAAAAAAATCACTTGAATCCGGCAAAATTTTTACTGACTGGGCTAGTTGATTTCCTCTGAGATCCTGGTAACGGACGTTTATTTGCTATCAGATACTGTGCAGATGTGATTGCGCTGCCGAGAAATTGTTGAACGTCACTACCCAACATTACATCCTTTTGCTGCATTTGTCGAATCTAATTGCCTAATTTGTCTGTCAGGACTCGTTGCATAAAGAAATTTATCTTCTCTTTTTATTGTCTAGGTGGAACTATCCAAAGCTTATGGTATGAACGAGTGGAATGAAGACATCAAACGCATCTTGCGAAAGACCACAGAGACGGAGAATCACGGTGTCTTCCTCTTTACTGACACTCAGGTGAAGCAGGAATCGTTCGTGGAAGATCTAAACAACCTTTTGAATGCTGGAGAGGTACCTAACCTCTTCCCTCCCGATGAGAAGCAGGAAGTGTGCGAGAAAATGCGTGTTCTTGATAGGCAACGCGACCGAAGCAAGCAGACTGACGGCTCACCAGTGGCTCTCTTTAATTACTTTATTCAAAAGACTCGGGATCAGCTTCACGTGGTCCTTGCATTCAGCCCTATCGGCACTGCCTTCAGGCAAAGACTCAGAATGTTCCCATCGCTGGTCAATTGTTGCACAATAGATTGGTTTCATGTAAGTTTTCACTCATTACTCCTAGTTACTTGGAGCCAGTGCATGCTCAACTGCAGTTATGCCAACTTACTCCTTGAAACGAGTGGATATTCAGTTGTTTCCAAATGTTCCCCTTCGAAGCCAAAGATTGTACCATGTCTAAATGAAGGAAAATTATGTTTCTTACCTAGTCATGGCCTGAGGATGCACTGACAGCTGTCGCAACAAGGCAATTACAGTCCGTAGAGATGTCTCCAGAAGTTCGACAAGGCTGCATCAATCTGTGCAAGTACTTCCATACAAGTACTCAAGACCTATCCCTTCGATATCGACTGGAGTTGGAAAGGCATAACTATGTCACCCCGACATCTTACCTTGAACTCATTTCTACTTTTATAACACTTTTGGACGAGAAGAGGAAGTATGTTATTTTGCAGTGCTTAAGAACTGTTACTGAATCCCTTTCGAGTAATATTAACCGAAAATGGCCCACTTATATCGTTGCGATTTGTGTAGAATTTGTTGCTGCTAAGGAAAATGTGTCATAAGTGGGTTTGTAAAGATAATGATATTGTTCTACTTGTTTTTACACCTGAGGTCCGTGCTGACCCAGAAAAGTCGGTACGAAGTGGGTCTGGAGAAGCTAGGCAGCGCAGCGGAGGACATCACTTTAATGTCGAAGGAGTTGATGGAGCTGCAACCGAAGTTGCTGCAGGCGAGCAAGGAGGTGGACGCAACTATGGCGATAGTGGAGAAGCAGAGCACTGAAGCAGCTAAGCAAGAGAAGGTGGTGCGAGCTGATGAGGCGGTAGCCAACGAACAGGCTAGCGCTGCGCAGGCTATTAAACAGGAATGTGATGATGACCTTGCTGGGGCCATTCCCATTCTTGAGGCAGCTCTCAAGGCCCTTGAAACTCTTACTCCCGCAGTACGTTATATCTTATTGCTCTTCTTCCAAAACAGAAGTGCAATTTTATTCCAAATGCATATTTAATCTTAGGAGCAGTCTTTCCTCTTCTTTGTCTCTCATGAAGTCCCATTTCGATTATATATTTGCCACATGTGAATGCAAAATTCTCAAAAGTTTGTACTTTGCTATTAAGTACATTATGAACAAACTTGTAACAGAAATTACGTATGTACTTGTTAAATGAACGATGGTTTGCACATGGAGGCGTGAAATTCGTACTTAATCACTTAATTGCTATAGGATATAACAATTGTGAAGACCATGAAGTCGCCCCCAATGGGTGTCCGGCTGGTCATGGAAGCGGTTTGTGTACTGAAGGGTGTCAAACCGGATAAAATTAACGATCCTGGTGGTTCTGTAAAAAAAATTGACGATTTTTGGGGCCCATCCAAGAGACTTCTTGGCGACATGAAGTTCTTGGAACACTTGAAGACCTACGACAAAGACAACATTCCCGAGGCGATTATTAAGACGATTCGCGAGAAGTATATTCCCAATCCGGACTTTAAACCTGAAAGAATTGCCGTTGCCTCCACAGCAGCTGAGGGTCTCTGTAAGTGGGTCATTGCTATCGACGCCTATGATAAAGTTGCAAAGATTGTTGCACCCAAGAAGATTGCTCTTGCGAAGGCTATGGAAGAATATAATGCCGCTACGGAGGCCCTCAATAAAAAGCGAGCCGCCCTCAAGATTGTGCAAGATAAGCTTCAGGCCCTCACCAATGAACTTAACGTTAACAAACAGAAGAAGATTGATCTTGAAAATAAGGTGGACATCTGTACAAAGAAATTGGAACGCGCCGAACAGCTAATCGGCGGCTTGGGTGGTGAGAAGCAACGGTGGACTGACAATGCCAAGAGCCTTGGGGAACAATATACCACTCTTACAGGGGATATTCTAGTCTCCAGTGGAGTGGTAGCCTATTTGGGCGCCTTCACTCCTATATTTAGAGCTGAGCAAGCGGGTGATTGGCTTGCAAAGGTCCAAGCTTCGGTGATACCGTGCTCTGATGTGTTCAGTCTCGTCGCCACTCTCGGTAGCCCCGTGGCTATCAGAGCTTGGAACATCGCCGGTTTACCAACAGACGACTTTTCCATCGAAAACGGTATTATAACAACGTCAGTTTTCCATTTAAAGATTTATCTTGCTTGCTTTATTCCGGTGGCTTCATGAATAAATGTTTTTCATTACAGTACGGCCCGCAGATGGCCACTCATGATCGATCCACAAATGCAGGCAAATAAGTGGATTAAGAACATGGAAAAGAAGAATAACCTGGTTATTTTGAAACTGTCGGACAGTGATTTTGTTCGAAGTATGGAGAACAGCATTCAATTTGGGATACCAGTGCTACTAGAGAATGTGGGCGAGGAGTTGGATCCCGTGCTGGAGTCAGTCCTTTTGAAGCAGACTTTCAAGCAAGGCGGTGCTCTGTGCATTAAATTGGGGGATTCAGTCATAGAATACTCACCAGAGTTCAGATTCTACATTACAACGAAGGTTGGTCCATTTATTTACAAGCTAGATTTCCCCTTATATCTATCTATCGTTACTTTAAGCGGGAAAGCAGGCTGTTCTTTCGAAACAAGTAAAATTCAATTTCAGTAACGTGTAGCTGTAAAAGATCCAAGCAAATTGTATCATTGGCGCAAATAATGCATACGTATACGTACTTCTTTTTAGCTTCGAAATCCTCACTATATGCCTGAGGTTGCAGTAAAGGTTACTTTGGTGAACTTCATGATTACCAGCGAAGGTCTTAATGACCAATTACTAGGCATTGTGGTAGCTCGTGAGCGGCCTGAGCTGGAAGACGAGAAGAACAAACTCATTCTTCAAGGTGCCGCAAATAAGAAGAAGTTAAAGGAACTGGAGGATCAGATCCTTACTGTGCTCTCTGCATCAGAAGGCAACATTCTAGAAGACGAGAGTGCTATCCAGGTTCTAAACTCCTCCAAGGAGCTCTCAAATGAGATCGTGGAAAAGCAGTCTTACTTCGAAGAGACAGAGAAGAAGATTGATGCCGCCAGGATGGGCTACCTTCCCATCGCCATTTATACCTCCGTTCTCTTTTTCTCCATTGTTGATATGGCCAATATTGACCCAATGTATCAGTATTCCCTTTCCTGGTTCATAAATCTTTTCAACTTAGCCATTGAAAACTCAGACAAATCAGACGATTTACAACAGCGCTTAGAAATCTTGAAAGACTACATCACGTACTCACTCTATTGCAACGTTTGTCGATCCCTATTCGAAAAAGACAAACTGCTCTTCTCCTTTCTGTTGGTGATAAATTTAGGTAAACATAGAAACGAAATAAACGAGGCAGAATGGCGATTTCTCCTCACTGGTGGCGTTGGTCTTGACAATCCGCACTCCAATCCATCGTCTTGGCTTCCGGCAAAGCAGTGGGATGCACTCTGTCGTATGTCAGCACTCCCTAGATTCACCAAGCTCAGAGAGAATTTCACCAGTCGGTTATCACAATATCAAGCAATTTATGATCACCCAAATCCACACACCATCCCTCTCCCCAAACCGTACGACGAAGAGATTACAGACTATCTCGGTAAAATGCTCTTCGTCCGCATTCTTCGTCCTGACAGGATGACTTCCATCGTTCAGGACTATGTTGCTGACTATCTTGGAAAAAAATTCATTGAACCTCCACCGTTTGACCTGCCTGGATCTTTTGCGGACTCCAATAGCACCACACCTCTGCTGTTTGTGCTTTCACCTGGCTCCGATCCCATGGCTGCGCTACTCAAATTTGCAGACGATATCGGTTTCGGTGGCACCAAGTTCGAATCTCTCTCACTAGGTCAAGGTCAGGGCCCTATTGCCCAGAGGATGATGGGCAGTGCCATCAAGGAAGGGACGTGGGTTCTCTTGCAGAACTGTCACCTGGCTCCTTCTTGGATGCCCACCTTGGAGAAGCTTGTAGACGAGATCGAGCCGAATACCACTCATCCCGATTTCCGACTCTGGTTGACCAGTTACCCTAGTGCCAATTTCCCAGTGACTATTCTTCAGAATGGAGTCAAAATGACCAACGAACCTCCAAAGGGCCTAAGATTCAACCTCTGGCGATCCTACCTAAGTGATCCCATCGCTGATCCAGAGTTCTTTTCCACTTGTCTGAAGCAGGGCATTTGGAAGAGGATGCTTTATGGTCTGATCTTCTTCCATGCTGTGGTACAGGAGAGGAGAAAATTTGGACCCCTGGGATGGAATAATCTTTACGAATTTAACGAAACCGATTTGCGCATTTCTGTCCGACAGCTGCATATGTTCCTCAATCAATACGATGTGAGTATCATTGTAAACGGAATTTTAAAATTCTGCCTATTCACATTGCCCATCTCAATTGCACTCATCTACTATACAAAGCCCCATTTCGAAAGCACCTGACAGCTCTCTCTTTTGAATTTTTGTAGTGTTTTTGTCGGTGGTTTTTTATAGAATTCAAGTTTATGGGGATTATTTAGTCAGGTAAATTGACTAATGTAGAACTAGTGTGCTTGCTGGTTTGCTTCAAACATTTTTTCAGACAATCCATTACGAGGCACTCCGATACCTGACGGGAGAATGCAATTACGGCGGTAGAGTAACGGACAGTTGGGATCGGCGCACTCTTATGACCATATTGGAAAAATTTTACTGTCCTGCCCTGGTTGACGATCCAGACTATAAATTTGACGAAAGTGGACTTTATTTCGTCCCGTCTGAACGGAGCGTAAGCCTGAGTCGATTCTTCTTCCCCATCTAAGCTGAGAACTCCTGTTAGGCAGCTCTGCTCCTCAACCAATGTGCATCTAGACTGCCGACAATAATAAACATTTTCTAAGTTCAAGCAATTAAGTGCAAATGGTTTTCTAAATTTCATTTGGAATAATAGCAGATTTAGCGTTGACAAGAAATGCTCTCATCAACCGTATCTAATAGCATCTTAAAAGCGCAGTGCGTTGTCAACTCTGGCTTTGATGTCTCGACATAAGTTCAGATTTGTTGATGTAAACATACTCTTTGAGTAAGTAGAAGGTTTACTCCTATGCCTTTGAGCATTTCTTTGAAGCCATTAAAGTGCCACGTAAATTTTTTAACCTGGAGTCTTAGCGTCATGCATGAGCTCTATTTAACTGTGAATGCCTCTTGGGTTGACGTTCATAAAAAGTTATATTCATTAGCCTCCTGTGCTGCAAATTTATTTGCCCTTCAGTACGAAGAATACATTGATTTTATCAAAACGCTTCCATTAAATCCTTCTCCGGAGATCTTTGGAATGCATCCAAATGCCGACATAACCAAAGACAATCAGGAAACGGCACTGCTTTTCAACAGCGCCCTTCTCACTCAGGTTGGTACTTCGATTTAACTAAATGCCAATTGCTGAATACATGACTACAGAATTAGGCGATATTTTGGACAGTAACTACTATTTTAGTTGCTTTTACGAAACTCTACCATAGTTTCATGTTATCCATGCGCATTTCGAGTCTATCAGAGCTGAAGCACAATAGTAATTTCCTTTATTCGAGTCAAAAGGGAGTTCATCATCAGGAGCCTCCCAGGACGAGATCTTAGAGGGCGTGACAGCGGGTATCCTCAATCGTCTCCCTGAGAACTTTGACCTCGAGATGACCTTGCGAAAGTATCCTACCCTCTACGAGCAGAGCATGAACACGGTACTGGTCCAGGAATTGACACGCTTTAATCGGCTACTGGACATAATTCGTACCAGCCTGACTGATCTACGCAAAGCCATTAAGGGTCTGATTGTGATGTCACCCGATCTTGAGAATGTGGTCGTCTCCATACTTGAGTCTAAAATTCCCGCAATGTGGATGGCCAAGTCCTATCCTTCACTCAAACCACTAGGCTCCTATATCAACGATTTCTTACTACGGATTCAATTCTTTCAGGTGTGGTAATTGGTTTTATAAGGTGTTTGTCGGAATTGTCTGGTCGGCGGTTATTGTAAACCCAAGTATTTGAAGAGGTCGTTGAGAACTTAGCTCGTTAAAATGAAAGGTCTTAACCGATGTACAAAGGCTGGAATGTGTGCACCATTTTTGGTGAGATTCCAGTCAGAGACATTACTCAAGACATGCTTTAGACGCAGCAATATCTGTCGCTTTTTGTATGCCTTGCTATATTTTTATGCAAACCGTACTAAAATTCCACTCTCAAAAGGCATTTACCATTAGTAATGCCTTCGAATTATTAAACTGCATTGATCTTAAGTACATCAAAGGCTCTTGAGATGAAATTTGCCCTATTTAGGAGTGGTACGACAACGGTGCGCCACCAAGCTTTTGGATCTCCGGCTTCTTCTTTACACAGGCTTTTCTTACTGGTGTGCAGCAAAACTACGCTCGAAAATATGCGATTCCTATTGACCTGCTTACTTTCGATTTTGAGGTCTTGGAAGACCAAGAATTCAGTGAACCACCCACAGATGGTTAGCTTCTAGACCAATTTGCATGGATTGAAAAATAAAACCAGTTGTTGAGTCCTATTTTTCCTAAGCAATCGTATTTTCATTTAAAACTAGTTACGTGCCATGGAGCCCCCAAAATAGGGTACTGAAGCCTAACTTCAGACGATTTTTCAATGAGTTTTTGAAAAGGAAAACAATGATTGTGTGAGTATTCACCCAACTTTTTGTCAATATTTGGTTTTCTTCCTAGGTGCCTACGTCTACGGACTCTTCCTTGACGGGGCCCGATGGGACAGAGCCAAGAAAGTAGTTGATGAGTCGCTCCCAAAAGTTTTGCAAGATCCAGTACCGACGGTAAGAAGTCGATGAAATTGTATAAATTTGTTCTACTAATTTATGATAACCGCTAATGGCAATCAACTGAAGGTCATAATTATAGCATATTTGATTGGAACCACATAACCACGATACTTTAAATACGGTTAGTCCATTCGTCCAGCAGCAGCAGCAGCATCTTTGTGGAGATCTTAAGCTACGGTGGTAAGATTGAAAGATGTTTATCGTGCTTGGATAGATACAACTGATACCGATACAGAAGACTGACCTTGTACCACGCCGCACCTACCAGACTCCGGTCTACAAAACAAGTGAGCGTCGTGGTGTCCTCTCAACCACTGGCCACTCTACCAACTTTGTGCTCGCTATGGATCTACCGACAGAGAAGGCACCTGAGCACTGGATCCTGCGCGGAGTTGCTCTGCTTTGCCAACTGGATGATTAGCCGTCCACTGCCTATCTTGATGGTGCCAGAGGCCTTCGTTTTACACTACGGAGAATTGTTGGCACATCGTTTTGTTCGGAACTTTAAGCTCTAGATTACATAACGAGTCTGCACCACCTATTTGCTCTTTCTTCCACCGTTTGTCTTAAACTGGAGGAACCTATTAGTCTGCATGTTACCAATCCCAGTCTACTGGCACTGATTTACGGTGCTGGGCCACCTCATAGATCTAATACAATGTGATATAGCACCATTAACAGGTAAAAGTGTCCATGACGTTTTCTCACCTTAAGTGGTCATGAGTGGATTGGCGTTGCCCAAATCCGAACAAAAATAATCGTTCCCTCAAGAAAAGTTCCATCTCAAAGCCGATATACGTAGCGTAATGCTCAATCAATACCAATGGGGAATAAAAGCACACTTTTTTGAAATCCGTGAGGAAGCAAATTCTCAATCTATTCGTGATGTTTGCCACAATCGTTGAAACATCTGTCCTCGAGGAATGGCAAAATACAGATGATCATCTCGGCGCGGGAGAGGGTCAATTTCTTTCGCGGAACATAACTGATTACTCTCCAAAATCATAAGTCTCTATCCAACGATGCACGCTCCACAACCTTCGTGGCCTACTTTAACTGAGTTACTCGAGAGGCATCGCCGCTTAAACAATACCAACACACCGTATGTAACTAAAAACATTCACTTGACTGCAAATATACAGAAAGGTTGTATTTTTAAGAAGAGAAAACAATAACGGACCCATTGTTGCCAAATGCGTGTGCACCGTAGGCGTTTGATTGATGGATGCGCAGGTTGAAAGACGAATTCGAACGCTGCTGGGCAGAACGAGCTACGCCAAAGTGTTGGGCAGATGTTTTTCGGCAGCGCTCTTCGATAGGAGACCATTGTAGACAATGGGACTGGTGTGCCCCTCGCTGAGGCCCTCAGGTCTCTTAGTGGGAACACCAAATATGACAGACTTCTCCGAAGCTTTTGTGCCCTCATTAAAAATGCTTTTGATTGCTTCTGCTTCATTAGTTGTGAGCTGTCGGTTACGAGGGAAGACGACATCAAAAGTAACTATGAGGTTCCCCCTCTTGGCATTGTCATCGTATTTTGGCATGCCTTCGTTCGGTACTCGCATTATTGCTCCAGGCCATATCACTTGATTTTGCTTTAGCAACACCTTGTATGGATGAGTACAGAGTTTTGGTTAGTGTTGTCATATAGAAGCCAACCTAATTGATGTAAAACGCCAACTTAAGATACTTGATGGAGCGCAAATAATTAGCTTGGATAAAGAATAATCAAAATAATGAAAGGTGTCATCCTAACCTTTCTTAGAGCCAGGCCAAAATGTTAAAATGCACAAATTTAAAGGAGTAGACAAAGAGAACGTATTCAGAGTTCAAGATGAACTAAACGCACCATAACCGATTAGCAGATTCACATTCAGTGAATAAATCACAGATTGGCATACCTTGTGTCCATCCAAATGCGTGAGCTCAAATACAAATCCCACCAACGCATCGGTAAGACCGATTGTCACATTTGTATAGAGGTCATCGCCCCGGCGATGGAATACAGGATGTCTGTGGAGGGTAAATCCGGTGTATTCAATTGTTTTAACGATTATGGATATAAGCTTATGCTGCGTTCAATTTAGTCTTATTTACATTAAGTTATGGATGAGAAGACAGATCATGAACATGATGGTCAGGTAGAAGATTCTGATCTACTCTACACCGCACTAACCAATTTAATGCTTACGATTAGATGCATTTCCGGACTATAGCTCCCAAAGACCTTCAGATGTGCGTAAAACTGTAGACTTGAGGTGTTAGGCAAAAAATAATGAGGATTGAAGAAGACACAAGTATTCGACGCGATTGAAACACCAGATAAGTTCAGTTCGATTAGAAATTTGAAATTAAGGATGCTGCTCAATTTATGGCTCACTTTCGCTGTCTAATGACAAACTTCAGGTCCCCACTGTCCCCATCGGTGTGTGGTTCACCTTCATCCGGAAAGGAATAAACATGGCCATCAGGAGCCCCAGGTTCGATCTCCACCTCAATTTGGCGATCTTCAGTGACGAACCTAAGCAAAACACCGCATTTATGCAGAGGATTCAGCATCAAAGCAACATCAACGGCCACGCATGCTAAATAAACCTACTCAAAGTCGGGACATTGGTTGCAAACCCTCTGCTGCAGCATCTGGAAGCGACCGGGACCCAAATACTGAGTCTTCATTTCCATTCTGCAATTGCACTCCCGTGTGCCCGGTTTAGATTTTTTAACAGGCCTTGAACGAACGATTTCAACAAACTCTCCATTGTAAAGTTCTTCAAGAGAAACCGGAAGGTCAACGATGATATCCGCACCACGAAGTTTGTCTTCACCGTGACGCATATCGGACCCGCCACCAAACATTGTACTGAAGATGTTAGAAAACCCAAAGTCGCCAAAATTATCGCCACCACCGTCGCCTTCGCACGCTTTGATTCCTTGACCAGAGTCGTACCGACGCCTTTTTACCGGATCGGATAAGCACTGTACAACGGAAGCATGTGACAAAAGGAGCGCATATACTAATAGGAATAACGTAAACGAACCTCGTAAGCAAACGTGATTTGTTTAAATTTTGTTTCAGTTTCTGGGTCTTTGTTTTTGTCCGGATGGTATTGCTTTGCAAGATGACGATAAGCTTTTTTTATTTGACTCTCAGTTGCTGAGCTTGAGATTTCGAGGTACTCATAGAGGTTTTGGCTGCAATGAAGCATATATATTAAACTAATACTACCTCAAAACTAGTTCAGGTAGCAAAAGCAAAACAGCTAAGGAGACAGAATCGCGCATCCCCACTCCGAAATCGGCAGCACACACAACAATGTGACCTACAGACACAAACGTGTGTTGTGCACAGACGATTGGCTGCACTAAGTTGGCCGAATCTATTTAGAATTTAGGAACTATGTTTGGAATCCAACTAACATGGACTATAAATAGATCCTCATGATGAACCAAATTATCCACACATATAGAAATGAAATCATTCGTAAGCAGCTGGCTCCCACAGATTTGCACCTCTCACAGAGAATCGGAATAAATATGCCGCAGTTATTCCGAACGTACGTTCTTACATCCACTCCAATGCAAAACTGCCATGCTCTAGTAGGTTGTGCAAATCCCACCCAGTTTCGTGACCGCTCAGACTTAGCTGGCACCATTAAACACGGGCACGTCGACAGCCTCCCAATGTTTTTTCGCAATAGTAGCACATCTATTGCCACATTGATGTAACTTTCACGACACAAAGGGAGACGACTTGAGACCACGTCAAAGTACACCAGCGCACGCTACTGACGGCAACTAAAATACGAGTGACGTCTGCAACGCCCATGTAGGTCAATAATTTCTACGCACATGATCCCACCGTGGCTATTAATCCAACGTTCTACCGAGTTCTAATTTGCTTCACATGTACGGAAGAAATCTCGACGTGTATACCACCGGCGGGTGAAATAGGGTGCCGGACGCCATCCATTCGCATTCGCCAAACTGCCATCATCGGTCAAGCAAGCAGAAGTACCCGAAGACCTAGAACATCAGAGACGCAGGGATTCGTGTGGCCAGAAGCCTGTGAATACCCACACAGACGTTATAAACGCACCAATCACCCTAACTCTATAGGTGGCAATGACTATTAAGCCACATATTTTAGCAGGAGACAGAAATTTAGGCTGGATGAAGAGTCTACAATATGTACTTCACCGCAATTCACTAAAAACTTCTCAGGAGAGTGGTTGCTGCGACTTGGAGGAGGCAATCGTGAGCGTCCGAAGCCTTGAAATGGCCCAGCTGACGTTGCGCCTCCTGAAAATGGAATTCAGCCAGCATTCGCGTCTGGCCAATGCCGTTTGACTAAAACATGGTAAGATGAGATCATTATAACCAAAAATTATGGTTGCTTATGATCAGATTTGCTTATAGACGGGTAAATAATATCGATTTAATGGTAGAAAGGTAAAGCAGTCTTATAAGACCCTAAAGCCTATTAAAGAAAACGCTAAATTTCACGGCACGTAAAGACGACGCATTGAAGCATGTAAGCAAATAATGGCAATATGCCACTGAGAACAGACAAGGCTCCAACCAGGGGATTCCCAACCTTTGGAAAGGGGGAAGTGTGTGAAGGTTAGATTGATTTTAAGTTATTCAAAGTCCAAAGGCACAAACCGTTACTCAATAGGCCTTTGAAAAGAATAGCTGATTAGATTTAAAAAACGGGTTAAATGAACATTAGATGAGGCGGTCAAGATCAGAGTTGGGTAAAGTGATTCCACATTGTTGAAGGATGTCGGTGTGTTTGCAAAAGGATCCTTCCAGCCTTTACTACAACTTAACACCAAGTAAGATCGTAGCATAAGTGAAGGCAGCACTAACCTCATGGACTAGTTCTAGGGCCCTTTTCTGATCCTCAGGTGTCTGTAAGCCAGAGTGAAGCATCCTCTCAAGCTCAGGAAACTAAAATTAAAAATTTCAGCAGTCTTGCAGAATCCATCCAGTGGTAATAGCAAAATCAATAAACTAGGGTTAAGCCTCTATGAAATCGGCATAAGATTTTTTATTTAAAAAGTAATAATAAGATTCAGCACCTTTACTATTTAATGTTCGTTCTTACTAATAATGAATGAAAACATCACGTCAACATATATGTGGACTAAGAAAGTCCTAATGGAGTAGAGACCTACAGTCTAAACAAGGATGCATATATGGTACGATTTACTGTTGCTTTTGACGACAATATAGAGGGAATGGACAATCCCCTAAGGGAGCGATTATAAACTGAGCTTACCCATGGTAATGACTGCTTACTCCGCGAACAAGCAATGACTTACACACCTGCTGTGCAGCAAAGAGTACAGGACCAGTGGCCAGTCCAAGTTGCAAATCAGAACCACCAGCTGGCTTTCCTAATTTGTCTTCCTTTCCCACAAAATCCAAAATATCATCCAACAACTGAAAAGCCATGCCTAAATTTCGACCGAAAGCATACGCAGACTCTGATAGCTCACTATCAGCCGCTGAAAGAATCGTAACCTGGAGAGAATAACGGTTATGTAATAGATAGAGCACATGCCCCATTCGCAACATGGCATGGAATAAGACGTACAGCCTTACAGCTGTTGGCAATTAAACTCGCAGTTTTCTTGTACGTCTTTTCGTGGTATAAGTGAAAGCGGTAATTTTCATCAGTACTCGAAGTTAACTGCATAAATTCTCCTGAAAATATGGTAAAGGAAGCTAGCTACCTCTTATCAAATCATCAAGAACAGTTGAAAGAACAGAAACAACTTCTGCATTCCCTACCTTCGCAAGCAACTCTGAAGCTTTCAAGAGAATTATGTCGCCTACAAGAACAGCCTAAAAAAATGTGAACGCCGCTAAACTAACATCCTTGCTTCCAAATTTTCGGTAAGTTGTCATCATCTTCCGACGCGTCTCAGCCTTATCAATGAGATCGTCATGTACAAGACTCGCCGTGTGAATCATTTCAGTAATAACAGCCACGGCGTGTTGAGCATCTGTAACCCTCCTTCCTATGCAAACCGTTCGCAATGAGATTGCACGTACTCAGATGTCTATCAAAAAACTTAACTGAAGAACTACTGTTATCTAGGTTTATAACCGAGTAGTCAGTGTGTGCATTCGCACAAGCCGCCATCAAAAGCACCAAAAGTGGACGTAGCAATTTTCCTTTACTGCTAAATGCATAATCAGCGATGGTGGTTATGCCGCAACTAGGCATCAAAAGAATCTAAGAATTAAAGAGTTAAATTCTCCCACATTTTTGACATCATCAGGTATTCTTTTGACGTCAGATCTAGCAATCAATTCCACATCCCTAGCAGCCCCAGTGCATTGCTTAGCTGCAGACACACTAGCACGAGAGAACTTAGTTCTCGCCCGTTCTTTAACAACTGTAGGCCTTAAACTGGTTAGTTGGTTTGAAAGATCAAAGGTAGATCTGAGAGTTCGCCTCGTCAACATGGACACGGACGCATGCACACCACACCATGAAAGTGACCTAGACAAACTCGGCCTTCTCTTTAAAGGTAGCAGTAAAAAAGTAGTATAAACAAAATTCCCATATATAGATTAACAATTGAACGACTAGAATTCTCTGTGCCGTTAAAGTACAAGACAAGACAAACTCAGTACAAAGCATCCCAAGACTTCCCATCACGTACAAGGCGTTAAGTTGGGCTAACAATATGCATTCTAAGGGGATGGGAAGGAGTGGGACTTAATATGGCCCGAATACCAGCCCATGAGTACGAAGACATAGCCCGATCCGTAATTAACACCCAGACCTTTAGTAGCCATATAAACAAGGCGTTAGATTGCTCCTCCCATCTTTGGAACGGCTTCTTTGTAGCTCCTATTAGTACACCTCCCGCGCTAGTCATCACATCATATCTGGTGTCACAAGAATACATTCATGACCCATCCGCGTCCCGTCAGCCACCAAGAGACTTGCGCTGGATCTCAGTAACCATTATGCATCTTTCATCGATTATCATTGTAACCTCCTAAGTCTTCCTACCAGGTTCCAGAATGCACAATACCTGGCTGAGCAAGTATGCATTGACAAGAAGAACGTAAAACATTTGGCATAGCCTAAAGATTATCGTTTTCTGGGGAAAAATGACCAAACAAGGGAAGTTTGTGTTATGGTGTATTTGACTTTCCAAAATGTGTTGCTTTCTAATGAATATTCCACTTGACAGCCTAAGGCACACGTTACAAATCAAACTTGAAAATATTTCGGCTTTCAAACCCTTAGTATCATCTTTCTGTCGGTACTGTTTTTCAAATGGTAGTTTACCTATTTGAACCATTGCTGTATGCTGATTGGTCAAGTCTTTCATATTATTCGTCCAAATTCGCCTACATAAAGAACTCTAGCTTGTGCGCTTGTTCCATGCATCCCGCTTAATGTCGCAGTTCGGTCTGTTTTATGAAGGTGTTCGTTGGGACATTCCTAGTGAAGGTGGAGCAGCATGCCTTTCTTATCTATCAAAGACTCGGCGCTTGCTTGAGACTCTATTTTTTACATTTGTTTACGGGATTTCGCTTTTGTGGTGTATTCCAAGACTCAAGCTTCCCGTTGATGAAAGGTATACTCCACGTAAACGCATAGCATGGATAGCAATGGTTCATTGCTTGGTGTTTGGCATGGAAGTCGGCTACAAACTCACAGCTCGTTCACTAATCTTCATTTTTAATCCGTGCCATGCAATAACAGCTGTTCAGGTAGGAACGTGTTCAATATTTCTGTCATTATACTTCTAAAATTGGCATTGACTTAGCATTCAAACTGTGCTATAGTGTTATTCGGGCTTAATTACTATCAAACTTACCAGTGCTCAGTGTTAGCTGTCGACTCGACCTAAGTCTCTGAATTAGATCACATACACTTCATCTACACTATTTGTAAGTGATCTCTGAACTCCAGGCCTCCATTGGCTTTATTTATTTCAATTAGATATGGCTTTTGTGTGCAAAGCCGAGCTCATTCGTTACTGCCGTTTTTCGTTTGCACCTTCATGGTATCAACGGGACGCTGCTTGCTCTTTTACTTCCGACAACTGGCACAAGAACGGTATGTTTAACTGCTAATCGTGTATTTGCGTTTGCTTTGAAGTCAACATTTACTGAATTGTGTTGGTGTTTTACGTTGCTGCAATCAAAGGCCACTCCTGAGTGTTTCAGAGTTGTAGTTTTTGTCACTGTCATTTATTGGCCCTTGTGAATAAAATTGTGGGATTTCAACCGATCCTATTAGTGCATTTGGTGGCTAGGGTATCCAGGAGTGGCAGCTACCTGTAGTCAATCAAGTCCAAGTTCATAGTATTCCTGTATACTTAAAAGGGGACAATTCTTAGGGATTTGGCATCTGGTTTTATGAATTTAATGGCACAGGTCAATTATGGCAGTGTCAATGACATCTCCACTACGGTGTCTGGAAGTGTTGAGTTTCCTACTTCCGAAGTTTTTATTGCTATTTTTTATTGTTGGTGTCTACCTCATTTGTAATTAGCCATTCTAAAGACGCACACCCACTCATATTATCACGCTCAAAGCTTATCCTATCGTGAATATCTGTTTGAGTATTCATGTAGTTTTGGTGAAAATCAATTTTTTTTATTATTGGCTCGCGATCGTATCAACTGATTCTCTTTACTTCCGGATTGTTTTAGCCTTCTCCTTCTACCTAGTGTCCAACATTAGGGACATGATTGTTAAAGCTATCAGAATCGCTATCTTTGGTTCGAATAGCATTTTTTTGCTTTTAGTGGCCTCGATTGAATTGCAAATCATCAATGCATAGTCACTATCGTTTAAAGGACGCCTAAAAGTCAGCATACTTATTAGTCCAGAAAATCAGAAATCATCCTTTTCTTCCTTCAGCACGTTGCTTGCAAGTTCGAATTGATGATAGCAGGAAATAATCGAGTATTTTAAAATTTAGTAAATTTATGGCTGCATTACTTCTAGTGGTTATCGTTGAAGAGAATAGCCTGGAACGAAAAAGATGAAATCACAACTCAAAGTAGCCATCTGACGCAAATCACGTTCCCTTGGAAATCGCTCTTTTGACCCGTGTTTGTTCAAATAGAATGTAAGTATACTGAAGAAGTATTGCCCGGTCCTACTTCACGGCTGGCCTTAAAAATGCACCAAAATATCCTCTATGAGGTAACTTTAATTTGAAGCAGTACAGGAGCAGTCAGGCAGCACTTATTCCCCTTGCTTTCAAGATCTTTTCTCTTACGTTTTGTTAAACGTCCTCTTAGCTTTCCAACAACGTAAAATTTAGGCACAGCCATTGAATTTTGCATTTTTACATTAAAGGAGCGCATTTCTCAAGTTGAGATTGACATTTTACGTTTTTAATCATAAATCCCAAAATGTGTTCATTTTCGTTCTGACCTTAGTCACTTCAAACGAATTGGTGTTTTGCAGTCCTTTGCCTTCTGCAAATGCGCAATTTTATGAGTTCTTTTAAGGTTGCTTCGATTTTTTGAGAGCACTGAACAGTTTAACGAAGAGTCAATATATTAGTGTTCTCTAACGTTTTCTGCCATCTGTAATCTCGTTTTAATTAGGTGTCAATTTAGGTATTATATCTTGTGAGACAACGTGACATCGTTGCGTCTGTGTCCAAGCCAAACACTGTCCATTAACGTTTTTACTTTGCGCAACTGGCTTACACTTATAAACTTTGGAATATTCATCTTTCGTGTCTCATTCATCGCTATTCTCAGTAGAGGCATGTAAATAAACTTACTGATTGATCGTTTGTGCAATTATTGGAAAACTTTAGTTTTTCTAGAATGCTTGCCTTTTTGCAGACACGTTCTGGTTCTTTTTCCCCAAAAAAGACCTTGACTGACATATTTTCTCAAAATTTTAAATCTGAATAGTGAAATTTCATAATCTACCTTGTCTCGGAGAATTGTCGTCGTTCTCATTACCCGGGAAACAATTGCGCTATGCAGCGTCACTTATTTGGTGGTTGAAAATCAAGTTTGCACTACTTCGAATTTCGTTAACTTTCCGATTGAAGTAAATGGTTCACCAATTAGAGACTGTCGGCGATTCGGAAGAACTGCAGCTTTACGGTGAGGCGGATTGACGTGACCTTGAATGTTATTTTCAGCCCGCTCTTCGGATCATCTACTTCGTTCAGCACATTCTCATTCTCTTTGTTCCGGCTTGCATTTTGGATCAAAAATGTGAGTTGTTAAGACTGTTTTATTTCTTGTGATGCAAAAGTTCTTACGCGCCAAAAATCTCAAAGTTTAATAGTGCATTTGATTTAGTTTTCATAATCACTGCCAAGCTTGTAGTTCCCCTCAACATTTTACCACTGAACGTGGCGAGTGCCCTAGAATTTGAAGAATATTTTCGTATTATCTAGAGGTAATCTAATGATTTCCATCTGCAATTAATGCATGAAGTGGGAGCCATCAGCAAGTACACCTTTTACACTCATATTGCATGCTGCAATATCAGATTTAAGTGTTTTACTTTTTTTCGTCAACTTTAATCAAAAGCTGATTTTGTATGGTTTTAGCAGACGATTGCCATATGTAGACGAGCTAGATCCATCGGGTTCGAACGAGGCATGATGCGGGCCGTTATAGATGTACTAGAGTAACTTCGTCATGGGCAGTCTGGGCGGGACTATTGCGCAAAGGGCCTTCACGATCGCTTCCTACATTCCTTAACAGTGGATTCAGAGGTTTTTTTGCATTTGCAAATGAGTGCAAATGTAGGTCAAACAACGTGCTTTGCTGCTACATTTTAAAAGCCGAAGCCAGCGAAATTTTCAATGGCTGCGTGCACAGGCACTGTGGTGCATCTTTGGTTGTCCATTCTTCTAGCAATTGTCAAGGTGTATTTCCTCTCGAGTCTAACATTTTCAAAAGCTAACAAATGCCTTAGGTACGCATTAATGCGTTGCTGCCCTTCAGTGCGATTTTGCTTTCCTTTTTAGTAGTTCATTGATGTTGGGGTTCAGCAACCCTCTCACTGGTTCTGCTTTCTAGTAGTTTTCGGGGTTGATTTAAGCAATGATGCTGCTTTAAGTTTTCAAAACCAGCTACGAATTACATTGAGCTTTTAGTACCTGTTTTAAACCATTTCACCTTACGCCTACCCTCTTACCTTTATGTTTATCTCAACCTCGCTCATGGTCTGTTTGACACTGTGCGCTTACACTACCTTGGGAGTTCTACTATTTGCTTCATTGATGACAAATCCCATGGTTTGGAGCTCTAGACTCTCCAGATATTCATGTCAAACCATAGTGAAGTTTCTCAAACAGTTCAATAAAACAAGTCCAGTGTCATGGCTTTGGAAGGGGACTTCTTGGAGTGCTTTCTCCTTTAATACTATGACAACTGTAGGGTAACTTACATTTGAACCACTTAAAGGTGTGAACAATTTGTTGTTGAGGTGATGGTGATATCCTCTTTAAAATGACTTCATTTGATAAACTTATCATGTTTCTACGGTTTATGTTTTTGTTTGTACCCTTCATCCATTTCTTCCTCATCACTTAAGGCGTCTGTGATGCTTTTAATTCCTTGCATTTCCTATAGCTTATCGTAGTGTTGAGTGTGTCATTATTTTTCCTCAATTTAATTTTCTCAATGTATGCTCTCTTCGAAATTTATAGTTTATAATTTGTTACATTTCACTGTCAAACGTTAATCGGATCTAAGGTCTACAATTGTCAATCTAACATTCTTTGACAGTGGCTTCGTAACTACTCATGACTTACCCTACGGTGGAATTTCGTCTCACCTCGGTGCACTTTCCATTTATTCAATCTCTGCTCAAGTTAACCAATTTTCTAAACTGTTAGCTTTTTCTTGCTTAGTCTTATTCAGTTGGACACCTTTTTTGCTCATTTAGCCGTCTATTCAATTGAGCCTTTGGGTGATTTTAATTGGGTTTTAACGTCCTTGGCGATACAAACGCTCTACCACTTTCTTTTCCTCCAACCGCTTGGAATGGTATGTTTGAAATTATTATTTTACTTAAACTCTTTTGAGTAGGATGCTTCGAGATCCATCTTCCTTTTTAGCTAACCCATGCTAACCTGAACCAGATGCTCTGTCCATCTCCCTCTGACCCGTTTGCTGGACCTCACTATCGTATAGCCGCAATGATTCACCAACCACTGTTGATACTTCTGTCGGGAAAGCTTTACTCTATCATTGTCTTGTGGCTACAACAATCCATCAAGTCTCCGAACTTCCTCAAGCCTCTCTGCTCCTCCTTTCATTGGCTTCCTGGTCTTACCATCATCTCAAGGAATCCCACTAAAGCTGTCGCCGACCAAATTGTTTGTGAAAAGACAGTAGAACGGAGACCGCGCTCCTTGGAGGAACTTTTCCAAACTCAAAGTAGTTGCACTACTTCGGAGTAGTGTAAAGTCTCCCCGTTAATATGTTTTAACGAAAAAGGGTTTCGAATGTTTTAAAACTCTCTTTGTTGAGTCACAGTTTGATCTCAATAATAGCACCATTGAAAGCGCCACAGGTGCAGCATAACATTCCTATTTGCTCTTCTCTTGATTAAAACAGGTCAACATTTTTGACTTCCTGTTGTGTTTCCACTATTTTGTGAAAGAAATAAAACTTTTCTGTAAACCTTTGTCTTTTTTGCTCTTTACATGCTTATTTTTTATGGTTCAAAATCGTTTTCTACGTCGGTATGTACTTAGTTCCATATGCGTACGCCATCCAATGCATCTTTATTTGAGATTTGGTTCCTTAAGTTGGTGCTTTGATTTGTGGGCTTATTATATGTTCTAGCCATCTTTTATTTGTTCTCACTACTCTCCAACTATGTTTTCACCAAGCTTTAACAGCCTTAAATTCTTCCTAGAATCGCCATCATTCCTTTTTCGTCTTTTCTTTCCTCGATTTCAAGTTTGGTAGGAACAGTGGGTCAATCTATAGTTTAATCATCGTTGTCTATTAGCTTTTAGCCTTTCGTTCTTATTAATGAAGGTTGGGGTTTTTCCAAAGTCAAACAATACAAGTTCTATTATTTGTTATGTGTTTTTTTATCAAAGAGAGGATAGTAATTCGTTTATGAGATGTTGTTGTCACTCTTCCTGCCTCGCGTGGAGTAAATCTTTCAGGAACGCTGCATTATGCGATAATGCCAATTCCTCAAAAACTCATTAAAGCGCTGTATGTGGTAGACATCATTCTCCATATCCCGTATTTTACAAGATAGGTGAGGGTATATGATGACTAGTGGGAATCGGTCGATGGACAACTCATAATATATTAGTGAGTAACATCTATACGAACTCATTTTGTTGACAGGAGCCTCTGCAGGTACGCTTACTGCCACTACTTTCAACTCAGCCTTCTAGACATCGCCACCTCCAATAAGACTGTTTGATCTATCACCTTGAAGGGCAGTGTGAAATGTTTCCCATAGAATGAGTAGCTCTTCGTGAGGAGGAACCACATTAAAATGTTGGTGCCTTGTGTTTTCAGGATAAAAAATGCCACCAGCCGTGACAACTGGAGATCAATTTAAATTGTCAAATCTGCCGACGGATACCGTGAGTGCAGTACACTTCCAGCCAGGAAAGGGAGCCCAGTTCCTTTTGGCGTCCAGCTGGGACTGCATGGTACACCTCTACGACGTCACTTCAGGTGGTCGGCGCTCCTCCTATGAGCATGCCTGTCCAGTGCTCGCTAGCTGTTTCGCTGACGCCCTGCACGCCATCTCAGGCTCCCTTGAGGGTGCCGTCAAGTACTTCGACCTCAACACATCCCAAGGCACGTTTTAACTCGGATTGGGTTACATTACAACCATCTTGACTGCTTGCTGATTGCAAAGTGGAATATCCCAGGGTCAAAATATTCGTATCCCTAGTAAAGTCAATCCACAGGCTTCTTGCTTTTATTAGAGGCGTATAGGTGCTTTCACTGGTGGTTTTTTATTCAATTACTTTTGTAGTCGCAAGAAACACGTGGACAGACCATATTCTATCTTCTTTATATACAAATACAGTTGGTACTTTAATCCGATTCATTTCTTTTGGAATGGCCTACAGACAACCTTTAATGCCAACCAAACGGTCGAGTTTGAATAGTGTACAACAAATTACATTAGCTCCTCTGAAGTTAACTCCTTTTGATATCATATTAAATAGCCCAGGGTATCTTTGTTTGTACTGTCTTCCATAAATGGCATCTGCAAGCTGTTTTATGATGCAAAGGAATTATGTATTCAATAATTTGAATTTCTAGTAGGCTTCGCTCTTTGCACTTATCCTAAACCACTTTATTATGTCCATAGTATGGTATTGTTCTGGCTTCTCCCAAGACAATTTTTATGGTCATCTTACTTAGGTGCTTGCACTTATGGGAAATTAGGCTTTTAAATAGTGCCAAAATCCGAATTCAGTTGTAGAATCTTTCTTTTACAATAGATTCAGAGTTTATTTTGTCGCACCAATGAATTAGTGCAGGATTTTTTCATCCCACTTTTTCTATTTTCTTTTGGCGCAAATCCTATGTAAATACTAAGTGAGCAGCATTGTTTACTTTGTCTGGCGAAAATATTTTATGCCATTGAATTATTGTCCTTAATTCTGGAAGAGCTAAAACGGCAGGACTGGATAGAATGGGCTTGCTGTAAAAGATTATGTTGATGGCGAGGTTTTATAATTCTCTTAGACTTCTGTTGCATTAAATGTTCATCTTCAAGGATCGTTAAAAGCAAATCAGCATTGGTTCAGACCTTTTGTTATCAAAAAAGAACAGAAACAGGTTGCAGTTTACTCCAGTCTTGTTTATAATGCTTCCCGAACCGTTGGGTTCTAAACTACCATTGGACGCTTAAATAGGTGAGCACTAGCTGTACAATTTGTCATCCCACTAGCCTGCTTGAGAAGGTTTTAGTAAAACTCTTCCTCTCTATCCATCTTAAGCTTACTCCTTCATGTGCGTTTTTAGTTACCAGCTTAGGTAAATGCAATCGCGCCGTTAGCGTGGCGCTCTACAGTCAGGCGATCGGTGCGCCGTTAACGGGAAGTTGGGACAAAACGGTGCGCGTATGGGATCCCCGAGCCTCCAACGCGACCTCCACTGGTGACGCATCTGCAGGTGGCGCGGTCTCTGTGCACCAACAGCCCGACAGTGTCTTCACCATGGACGCCGTCAATACCACTCTTGTCGTGGGTACCGCCGGTCGCCACGTCCTCCTCTGGGACCTGCGCAACATGGCCCAGCCCATTGAACAGCAAGAGTCCACCTTGCGGTATCAGACTCGCATCATTCGTTGCTTTCCTAACGGTCAGGGTTTCGTCATGGGCTCTATTGAAGGTGTGTTTTACTACTGATTACCGGGATTTGGTCCTTCTTTTTTGGGCTGGTTACCATAGTTTCGCCGCAAAGTTGTTTTTTTGTTGGCGTAGTATGAGTATCATGATTATTTCTGTTTTATCCCGGATTTACCGCTCGTATTAAGAGGTATACGGCAAAAATGTTGCACAATTTTGGCTGTGTGTAGTACGATTCCTTGTGTAGTTGTGGTGCACTTAGTCTCATCAGCGATATCGTTTCCACCTATGGATATGGATTCATGGTGTTTAGGTAAAAAACTTGGTGACTATCACCAGGTACCATCCAAGGAACTAATACATTTCCCCGTCGGCAAATGGAAGCAAGCGATTAGATAGCAGGTACAACGCAAAAGCGGCAGCTTGGAAAGGTAGTCTGGGAATTTCCACCCGTGCCAACCACTCACGGGGTGTGTCGTGTTTAAAGAACCTCCACAATTCCTAGTGTAACACTTCGCTAAACACTGCGTACCACCCTGATGTTACCCACTCTCACGTGTCGGACATTCCTGGCATGCGGTAATGTGCGTATGTCAGCCTGCTTGCTTGCGCTTTTACACTGCCCGGACAATCCAGCGCCCACCGCACTGGCATGACTGTGCGGGCCTATTTTTGGCATTCACATCGGTCGGGATGAACCCCGCATTACGCCGTATAGTATCGCACAGGCCACACCTACGCACAAACTTCCGTTTCTCCCCAGTTTTGCGAATAGGTCTTGGCTACCCTTCTGCAACTTCCGCATTCACCTTCGCTCAGGTACTCCTGTTACTTTGTGCCGGCAGTTTTTGTAGTCCACCGGTCAGAGTGGCGCACACAATCGTCTCCATACTTATCGTGAAACTAAACCGTTACAACGCGTCTCAGTAGCATTATTCTCCTCTTTCACTACTCATTACTATTTGCTCCTTGTAAAACGAATATTACCTGCAGTTGTTTTTTTTTCATTAACTAGAGTCCACCTTCTTTTTGACATTTAACTTTTCCAAATTCTTCTAATTCCATGCATATCCATGGGCATCCCGATTACTAACCCTTTGAGGTAAACCATCTAGGTGATCGGTCTTTCGCTTTTTTCCTGCAACAAGCCTCAGCTCAGATTAGCTGCATTTATCTTTAGAACTGCAGAACGCGACCTCTGAATATATCTATCTACTAGATATTTTTTTGAACTTTATTAATTCATCTTTTTCTTTGCCATTATGTGGAACTTCATTTTTCGTTTATTAATCGCCATTGTCTACTTTTCCTACGGTCTTGGGGTAAAGCAATTTTGTCCTAGGTGGAATAGGTGTTTCGAACTTTCGCTTTGCGTTTATTAGAGATCGCAAAGGTCACTTATGATAGATGAACTTCAACCACATTTCTCAATTGCTTTACTTCATTTCTAATACCTCTCCTGTTATGTAGCAGACGAAACAACAGGGGAACACTTGACTTCGCTCAAGAAATTCATACATGAAGCGGCCCTTCCTAGTACTAGGTTTTGTGAACAATTGTTGTTATAATTGGTTGTCTCCAACAGGGCAAGTTTAGCCCTTGGAACTTTTTTCCAACACACGCGGCACAATTTCTCTGGCAACATTGACATTTTGCAAAGTGGACGGCCAATCTGAAAGACATCACAGATTAAATATTCATACCCCTGCCCGTGGGAAAGCCTGCATTCTTAATGTTCTGCCTAAGTTCTCTTTGCAACTGAGCATTGGATGGGTGCTTTATGCGTGATATAAGTCAGAATTACGATGTTTGTCCTCATTTTTCCGACAGGAGAAAGTTTTTTCGATTATCGTGCACACCTTCTACTTGCTCAATCCCATCTGCTAAATCTGAAAATTTGTGCCACTACTCGACTCGCTGTTTGACCCATTTGTGCTGTTAACACTATCAGTTTCTTATTGCTTTCGAATGCAGCCACCTGAGAATCACAAAAATCTTCTTGATTGTGGAGGTCCAAATGCGAAATTTAACTTTTTAACTTCATATATTCTTAAATGTAGTTTTGGTGCGCGAAAGCAAGTAGGCGTCGGTGAAGCGCATAGAAAGACCTCTAGGGCTCCTTTGAGAATGCACGGACTCAACATACTCCCCATCGTAAACTCTCGGCTTACCTCCTGTGTTTGCTTTGTTCTGACAAGTCATGTTCGCACGAATTCCTTTTTCGCTCAGCTTTGTTTATGTGTTATCATGCTGTCAATCACTAGCACTTGATACAGAACAGAAAGTTATGCGGTCGTGTCCTTTTTACTTGGAGTTTGTAAAGTAGGTGGTACGTGGCTGTACCGGTAGTTACACCTTGATGTGTTAATTTACGTACGTAGCCCACTCACTCCATCAATCGAAGCTGTGAAGGTCTTGGACCAGGAAACGATGACCCTTGAAATCGGTGGTTATCGCCTTGGCTAAAAATAATTTGTGCAGCTAAAACTAATTTGTGCAAACTCCTGAGGCTAACTAGTAGAACTTATTAAAAATATTTGCCGATATGCTGAAACTTCGCTGCTTCGGAAATTTTCTTTGTGCACCAAAGTATGCTCTGAGGTGAGAATGAATGAATGCCGCTTTCATTTATGCATTTTTGGAGGGCTGAAAACAGCGGTGTCATTTGGAAATCCTACAGATCTTGCTGATGTCTACGACTCGATCGTGTTCTTCGGGGCGGTTTAGAGGCAAAATAAAATCACTTCTTTATACACTCGATTCGCTAAAACTCCTGACTGGGGTGCTACCGGAACATTGCAACTTGGAAAAAACCACCTTGTTGTGCCCACGAGTACAAATCGCTGTTTACTAATGATTTATGCCAACTTTCCGAACTTCCATTTTCGTTGTCTGTGTTAATCCACTTTTTAATGTCTTTCTTTTTACCTAAACACCAGAAGGAACTTTGGATGGTACTGGTTTGAAGAACAGCTCTTGCATGCTTAATTACCAGTATTTAACCGTACGAAGTATTGGAGGTTGTTTTCAATGACGTCATTTTGATACTCAAGTTAAAGGTACCAGATTTATAGTTGACCCGTCTTGACTGTTTTTGGGTGTTGTTTATTTTAGGACGGGTTGCTGTGCGTATGTTTGACAAGAGTCAAGAATCTCAGAAGAAATCGTATGTCTTCAAATGCCACCGCAAGAAAGAGGAGAACCGAGAAGTGATATATCCCGTAACGGCAATTTCATTTCACCAGCGCTACAATACGTTCGCAACGGGTAAGTGGACTACCGAAACCTGTCGAAATAATTATGGCATGCCTTTTTGCCTTTTCTATTTCGTCCTTGGAGGAAGCAATTCATTTTGCTTAAACTGCCACACGGAGTAATTTTGCGGCAGAATGCAATCATTTCGTGCTGCCGACCTTTCGGATTGCGTGCATGTATATGCTGAGCATCACGCTATTTTACCAGTGTTTGGGAGCAGATCTAATAACCACTTTTATTTCGAAGCGGTCGAGATTGAACTGCCTTTCTCAGCCATAAATTGATCCCTTCATGTGGAGGTGCCGTGTCTTATTAACTGCGGCAGGAGGTATCCTAAATCGGAGCTAACCTACTTTTCTCTAATCAACTTATGAACTACATCGGAACTGCTAGTCCGCTTGTCGCCCTGTTATTGCCTGAGTGCTCGCTATCAAATAAAAGTAGAGTTATTCCGTCAGTGAAGGCCTATTTTTGACAATAGGCGTGCTATATTTGCTCTTGATTAGACTGTGCGAGTGAACTTTGGAACTATTTTTTTACACAACAGGGGGATCGGATGGTATGGTGAACACATGGGATGGATTCAACCGAAAGTGGTTGGCTCAGTTCGAAAAATATCCCACAACGATAAGCAGTTTGGATTTCTGCGAAGATGGTACGCAGTTGGCGATTGGAGTATCCTACCTCTACGAGAATGGAGAAATTCCCAACGCACCTCCACCAGCTATCTACATTCGCTCAGTTTCCGACTCAGAGGTGCGACGCAAAAACATGGCACCAGCTAACGCAGCCTCCGGCGGTGCTACTATCTCAGCTCCCCCAACTGTTCCCCCAACTCGTTACTAATTCACGGGGAACACAAAACCAAGGTTCATTTCATCGAATTGCGAATATTGTCGCTTTGCTGTTTTAATATGAGTGGATGGAGATTGTGTATGTGGACACTTAATAAATACCCTTTTATACTATCGTTCAAGTTTCTTTTTTACTTTGTTATTCCTAGATATTGTACGCATGGAAAGTGTTTAAATCTCTGAGTCGCTGCAAAGCATGTATTTGTAGTTGATTAGTATTGGCGATTGGTTTCAAATTTTGTTTTAATTACCGATTGCACTGTTGGTGGAAAGTGTTTTTCCTCTGCCTTCTGTGAATTTTTAGCACTGCATTGTAGGTAGTTAGGTTCTTACATCGTGTTAGTGCCTGACTGCGTCAATTTTCGAATTAAATGCTCAAGTAGTGTGAGTTCATTGACTTTTTGCAAAGCATTTCTTTTTTGGACTCTTCTAAATTTTGATCACCTGGGTTCAAGCATTGATAGCCTATCTGGGAGGCATTCTTTTAACCAGGTACAGGCATGCATGCTCATATCCGCTGATCAACCACTTTGGTCCGATACGGTTCAGGTCCGCAAATCTGTTTTGTTAGTTGCCGAGTTATCGACCTTGCCAATGGTGTCTGCGCAATGTGTATTTTTAATTAAACCTAACTGATAGAATGAAATACTGTTGATATTTGTGGGGAGACATTTAAAGAATTTCCCTGTTTTTCAAATGGAGTTTGGATTCTTAATTAGAAATGAATTCGCCGCTGGTTTGAACTGTAAGCAAAAGAAAACAATTGCACTCGATCCAAGGAATCGGAATTTTTGTTGTGAGTTGAGGGAAACCGCTTCAACTCACACTAAGTATGTGCGGTTGGTTATGATCGCGTTGTCTGTCGCCTCGTCTTATAGCATTGCCATAGCTATCAGAATTTCCTCCACTTTGGCCACTCGTTGTTGTTGGCAGACAATGCCATAAACCATTGACTGGTTAAGCAACTAGGATAAACACTGACACATTTCTGCCGCGTCAACCAACCCTGTGTAAGGGTTTTGAGGAACTTTATTTGGTAAGAGCTTTGACCACGTTAAATCTGTTTTCCTCCGCTAACTTCGACCAGAGTCGAGCGATCGACTTCATTATAACTAAATAGTCTGCAGTGGTATTGACACTTCAGGTTAACACGCAAATCCATCCCCTCAGACAGTGCAGAAACAATAAGTTAAGTCGTGGATGCAACTGTTTGTGGGCAGACTTTGGATGAGTCACTGCAGTGGTTATTTTATCCATAAATCCAATCCAAATGTGTCTAGTTTACTTTTGAAAGCCTTTGTTATCGAAGGCGTCTCGCCTTCTGGCCAAAGCACTTGTGTACGATAGCCCTCGGAGTTCTGCCTACCCTGACAGGGATGATTCACTTCGGTTTGGTATCATCGCATCCATTCCCATAAGTCAATTTGTTCTCTGTTTTGACTTGTTGACCGCTGGAATCGTCTACTTTTGAAGACGTTAAAAATCCTTTAATCCACGCCTATAGGTGTTTTGAAGTGCACGGGTTGTGCGCAAGTGAGCTGGGTCGTGAAGCATAGCCAATGAATTGACGATCATTTTAGGACATTTCTGTAAAATCATCAGAAGAGACTTTCGAGTGGCATCATTATGCTGTCAAGAAGATAAGTCAAAATTCTCATGTCTTGGTCTTTACACTTACTACACTCAGTGAACATGATATGCAGTCGTAGCTCTCTGTTCCTATGCTACAACTCATCATCATGGTCGGTGCATATTAAGTCTGCTGAACATCTGCCACCGTGCTCAATTCCCCAAACATCGATGGGTGAAATATTCAAGCTGAATTTTACCTTGTTTTTAGCCAACGCAAGGGTGGGCTACTCCCCCCCCCCCCACGATTTCACCAAATTTTCTAAATGCACAGTACTTTCCTGCCTCAATGCTTTCCCACTTTTCAATCACATTGCTGCTATTAATGCTTGTCAACATCCTCCAAGGAAATGCTCTGGGCGGACATTTATCTCATGAATGGCTTATCTTCGGATCGGAAAACTCCTCCCCATGTATACAGGCAGCGAGTTTCGGTTCCGTTCGTTTTCTCTTGGTCTATCGGATCAGGTTTACGTTGTCACCTTTTTGAATCGCTAAATGGTCTCTTGATGCATTCTCAAAGCATACCTCAACTTCAAGCCATCCCTTAGCTGGAATGGCGTGGGTTTTTCATGCGATGTTAGGTGTAATCATGATAGATTGAGTACAGACGGTTCGGTTTCTTTGGAGCATTTTATTCCATCTAGAGACGACAGTGAACTTGAAGGATGCGCTTTCTGATCTCCGTCTGCCTCCTAGCGATTCAGCGGTTTCTCAAGCACGGTAGTTGATTTGTCGTCCCTCCTACATCCATAAAATAACATTTGAAGAACCATAAGAATTGCAAAGAAGCTTTTAATTTTAATTCTGTTCTTCAAATTACCAATTTAATAATTAATGGCAGCTTTTGTAATTTAAGGAGCAGTGACAATTTTTGTCGTCTAACTCCCTTTCATAAGTCTCCTACCTGCCCAAATCATCTTTACGGCTTAAATTTTTTTTTGCATTTTGCCTTTAACCTACTTGGCCGAATCTTTGTCTTGTGTTTAATTGCAAATGTCAGTTTAATTTTGTTGTTTCCCCGTTATTTTTAACTGCTGTAGGGAATTTGACATCCCACATGGCTCATTTCGCCGCTAATTTGACAAATTCGAAAGTCCAGCTGCCTCCACATCTTCCCTACAAAGCCACAAATGCTGCTTGATGCAGTGTTTTCGGTCAAGACACTACCTAGCACATCATTTATGCTACTTTTTGTGTCAATTTATCAAACTGCACTGTCGAGCGATTCAGCATTCACCCCGTTGACCATTGTCCTCTTGTCTGCATTTTCCTTTTAAAAAGTTAGCGCTGGCACGAAGTACCTCCATTTTCACGGCAAGTACACGAGGTTTTACGACTGGTTGCAGCGGTTTAAGTGTTTGTGACTGATGCATGCAAGACGTACTGCCTGACTTCCCAGTCGAATGGATTTGCAAGGGGATTTGAGCTTTTAGGAGCACTAATTGCACGAAACAAGCGGATGATGGTGCGTGTCAAACTCTGACAGGACACTGGGAGTGCTTTTTATGTCAGCAGATTGCACTGATAAAAGCCTACTCATTCAATTTGTCCTCGTTGGGGCTATACACTATTACCACTAAAGTGGAGTTGTTTATTTGATAAATGAAAAGTTTCACTGTATAATTCGCAATATGCTTACGGCAAAAAAAGTACAACTTTGCCATTATTTCGCGCAAATAAATGTCTAACGTTTAATTTGAAGTAATGGAGATGACATTGGTTGCATACATCGGAACAAAAGGCAGCGTGCCAATGCACAAACACATTGGTTGCCCGTGTCTTGAGAAAGTTGCATTAGCGCAATACTTGAGCACTTTAACTTCTACTTGTAGAATGCCTGCAACCACTGACGGCCACGACAGACGGGTTAAATCGGCGTCTGATCGCCTTCTTTGTGGGACTCCTTGTCACGAAATAGATTTGTTCCTCGATTTTTAGAAGCCGTGCTGTAATAAGATCTTGCTCTTAGCCCTCTTGCCTACTTGTAGGATGCTAGTAATTTATTGTTTATTCGACCTCCATTTGGATAACTTTAAGTCGGTCCATCTATTCAAAAGGAGGCAGCATCAAGTTTGAGGCATTGTTGAAAAGAGAGTCACGACCCTGTCGAGGGTGAGTTTATGATTCACTTTATAGAAAAACCTCGTCAACTGCCCCAAGTTTGATCGAATTTTCGCTAAAGCGTCACTTTTTTGAGAACTCCATTCTTCGGCTCTCAACTTTGCCGACGTATCACCCAGAAGATTTGTTCGACCACTCCACCCTCGGACGGCACCGTGCATCGACGAATTATGCTCCCTCACATCTGCAACCCAAGTTTCTACCAAGAGAACAGAATTTACCGACTAGACGAACGCGAATGTTGCCGAACATTTTTCACACTTTAAAATATTGCATATTAAGGACGCATAATTCTCGGCCCCAATCGAGCACGTACACAGCAACAGCGATGCTGTCGGAGTAGCACATCGAAGGAATTACACATAATAGAATGCAAACTTGCGCCATGTTTCATAGAACTTGCCGCCCTTTGGATCGCGTAGGGCTATGCACATTTGAAGTGAAGCATATGAGGTGATCCGATCTCAGCAGAATTAGCAGAGGAAAGCACGACTTTCCAGCATGTAGCCATTTCGTAGGAAAGTGAAGGTGCTTGCTCGAATTAATTGGAAATATCCTCCTTATGAGACGGTGCTTGTGGACCATAACAGTCCAGACGGCCTTGCGTTTAGGGTTAATTGTCTTTAAGCTCTCTTGGCCATTTTAGTAATTGACTGGCTGGTTGTGTTTTTATCTTTAAGAGCTAAAAGAAGCAGAATTCATAACACCGTCAGAGAGGTAACATTTTCATGTATTTAGTGAACACGTAAGAGATAGTCTTTTAACTGGTAATCTTCAGTGGTCCATGCGACCGAGCATGAAGCGACGCAGTGGCGCCTGCCAAAGACGGACAGAGTTGATTGAAGTCGGTCTCGTCGTCCTTTTTCTCCACACAATGTAAAATATCTAAATTGTCGCAGGTTCGGTACAACAGCAGACAAGAGCATTCAACTAGGGCACAGGATCCTAATTAAACCAAAGTATGGTCAACACACTGCATCGAATCGTTTTGATTGATGAATACGAGGGTGACGGTGCTCTGGTCCTGCAACACGATTCCCTTTTTGGAAAGTCTTGAGCTATTTTGCGCTTTCGAAACAAACCATGCTCCTTAAAGTTTCGGGCACGATTTTTGGTTAAAAAATGTCATTGAGTGGTTACTGAAATGAGGCCGGTTTCATTCATCGAAGCAGCTGTTCATCATCCAATAAATTGTTAGAAATGCGCATTTTAAAGGATCTTTCTGGCTTGATTTATATTGTAAATTGGCTGATTTTTTATTTTCATCTCTGATTGTATGATGCGTTCTTTTTCGCAAAAATTCTGTTCAGACGATTAGTTGACTACAGGTTGCAGAATATCCCCAACTCAAAAGGCTAATGATCGCTAGCTGCATCCACTCACGTGGCCACATGAAACAGTCCACCTAGAGTCCAATTCACTTTACTTCCCCAACAACATTTTCCTGCAGAAGGTTTGACTCCTCATATCGCCCAGTCTCTCTCTTAATTCTGGGCTCTTTCCTCTCCCATCCGACGCACAGCAAACGTGATGCACACTGGAATGCATAATTTAGGAGGAAGTCGACAGGAAGTCAACAACATTCTCACTTTTGGTACTCCCATGAGCCACCTCATCTTTTATTGCTCCTATTCGTTCTCATTGCATCTGTCTGACTGGACTTCGACTCCTCATTCTTCCTTACTCTCAATAAACTGGAATTTCAAGCATTGTGATCGCGTCTTCACCTTGGCGCGTAACGCCTTGACGGCGGGACTCCTGCGCCAAGAGGAAGTTCAGCATCCATTGGACCACACCACCTACTTAATGCTTTCGAAGGAGATACAGATAGAGGAGATCATTCAAAATGTTAATACATTCAAAAGGATTTGGATAATTGCTGGAAAATTTCATAAAATCCTCAACTTCAAGATGATTTATAAAAACACGCGAAATTGCATTAATAGGCGGTTCTTTTTAATCGTCATGGTCACCCGCCCGCTGACAAATTCCGTTAATAACGACATTTTATTCTTTTTTGTTGCTCTAAATCACTTTATAGCGCCTTTTTGCCTCATACATTCCTGTTAATACTTTAATGCTGTGTCTGAACAAAACAAAGTGGCAGATTGGCGTGTTCAAAGTGGTGAGCACTCAAGCAAATAGTAAGTGCCTCAATGCCTGTCCTCTTAGCCACCACAAGCTCACAATACTGAGTTTTTTGGAGACAAAAAGAAAAAAATGCGCTAGATCAGACTGCGTACTGCTCATAGGCAAAAGGGTGCACTCCACTGGTCCCACGGGCACGGCCTAAAGGTCAGGCGGTCTGGGTGGGGTGTAGTGGCTAGCCCTTGAGTGGCTTTAACCCTTACTCTACTAAATTGACGGCAGAGTGTTGTTTACCTCCTTACTGAATGTGCTTATGCATAATTCAAAATAATTAAATGTCTTCTAGGCGATCACTTTTCCAGACACTCGTTTGGGCATATGCAATGAGGCGGACCCAGCTGTGGTCAGCGTGCTACCATCGCAGTTAGCTTATTTTAAAATATACAAATTAACAGAAAAGTGCAATTTCCAGAGTTTTTAAGCTTAGCTTCCCCTATTTTAGGACACACAAGTACTGTCAACCTGGTTGTCAATCTAGCCTGTTCCCAAGCTCAAGTATGCGTCCAAGCAGACAATATCCACTTCCTTCCAGTCCACGTGGGACTTTAAAAAATTCAGCAGCTTTACGACTGTTCTGATGTCTTTGCTAAATACTTTCCTCTAATATGTGGTGCTAACGCCTACGGATGCATACGTAAATGTTATTGTTAAGTTTGTTACACATCTTTTTAACTCCGTCACTATTCGCCAATCGGCTTATACTGCCCTCCTTTATGAACCCCCAAAGGGAGGCCGCGTGGAGAATTGAACAGAAATATGGACTGTGCAGTTCACCAATTTCATTGTGTTTCAAAACAATGCTTTCGTGAGATGATTATCCATTTAGCCAAAATGTCATGTTTTCTCCTGCTGCTGCTGCTGCTGCTGCTGCTACATTTGCTAGAATTCGTCATTTCTGAGGGCACAGGCGTCTGCCACTTGACTAATTGCACCAATTAGGTAATTATGCAGTTTATTAGATCTCCTGAAAGGATGTTGCACACTCCACTGACAGTAATAAGAGAGAACAAAAGTTTAGCGCTTATCTCAACCCTTACGAGCAATTTGTGGCAAATCGACATTTTTGCTTCGAGTTTTATCACATGCAGGTGTCCACTGTGAGGTACAGACTGCCTCTTCAGCTGAGAACACTACAAACGAGTCTGTTGCCAACACATTTTTAGACTGCAATCAGCGATACTAAATTATTCCCACGCATTGATATGGCACAAACCCTTTGAAGTGGGAAACAGCAATGACTGGAAGTCTCAAAGACTATGTTAAAGTAGAATAACTTTGACACTACTTTGTGCGTCATTATTGGTGAGAGACCCAATTTAGTAGTAATGGTAGTAGTCTTATTCTGTTTCATAATGAAGGATGTGTCACTTTGCTCAGGGCCAAGCCATTTTTGTGTCCTGCTCCTTCCTCTCTCCGCGTTGGCTTCTAGACTCAGGTAGTGGTAATTTCTTTTGCCCTCGTCGCTTTTGTGTTCATATTTTTCCTCTTTTCCGGCACGAGTGTGTCATTTTTTCGGCATTATCGAAGCCCCATCTTGCAGCACGGGCGAAATTGTGCATTTGTCCGATAGCATTAGCATAAAGTTGTGTAGAGACCGGTTTTATTAGCATCTCGAATGCGTTTTATGACGAGGCATTCAATGCATAGCTCACGCAATTCCAGTCATGATTATGCGTAAAAATTTATAATAAAGGTATGACCATCTAGAATAAGTAACTGCCTTTCAGTAAAGCGTGTTTTCATTGGTTAGTGTCATCGTGTCTCCTCCATCCCTTGAGGCTGTCCGGTTAGTGGCAGGGCCACGTCTACTCGCGACACTGCGGCATGCTGGCGCTGACCGTCAACGCATCCGCTATTCCATTATTATTAACAATGCCACCGTATGTCTTTGAGGTCAAGTTAAGCTGGGATGGATTCCGCCTGCATGCTCAAGTTCCTGTAGATTCTGGCTCTTAAAAACACCAATACTGATAATCGTGAGTCCCTGATTCCCACCCAAGATTTGCTACTGAGGTCTTTCGACCACCGGTGTCATGATATCGAAGGCTCAATTTAAACGCGATATTCGGGAGTGTTATCGCGAAACGAATACGATACTTCAGAAACAATTTTATACTCCATCCTTTAAGACTTCTGTTCTGGCAGGCAATGCGTCCGTATAAGCAAAATGGCTCTTTTGCCAGAAGCGTTGAAGAGCTCTGTTGTAGCATAATTACACAAGTATTTTTGTTGTGTGATTATGCACTTTCAGCAGGGAAGTGCTTAAATATGGGCTTCGAAACGATGAGCGCCATTACATATTTGGTCTCGGTATTCCGTGCAATGGGACGTCCGAGAGCAGGCGATTACCATACCATTTTCATACAGTCACATCATAATTACTGAATGAGGGCAACGCTTGTAGGAGGATCTTGTAACGTTTCCACCTTGTGATGCTCAATCCATTTGAAATCCTTTACTCCCAGTGCAGCACAAGAAAACACTCACAGGCAGAACGCGGAAGTTGACGCCACCCCCACGTGGACGGCATTTACCGCAAAGAACTTGAGTCTCAACTCCCCATTGCCGATGCTACCATTTTCAGTGGAGTTGTGGCTTTGTACAATGCAGAGGCACTTTTTGCCCAAAAGATTTTTGAAAAGGGGAAGGACGTATTGAGGGTAATAGAGTTTCACCATTTGGATGGATAATAAATTAGTAAAGTGAGTACCCTCATGACCTCATCGCCTGCACATGGTCACGCTAAATGTGTAATAAGGAAGTTTGAACATTCTACTTCCATGCCACAGTCCTACTTGCACCACAAATTGTCAGATCGATCATTCGTTTCCGTCTCACAACTGAGGCCTTCTTACTACTTATTTCCAGTTAATATTAGTTGGAAAAGATTGATGAAATCGAAATTTTAATTCGTAAACTGACAAACGATTGTGTTGCAAAGTACAAAGATTCACCAACTACGTGACCGACGACAACCCACACGCCCGGGTATAGCCGAGGTGGACGCGCGAAATGGAGACCTTATTGACGCAAACTCGTGATTTATGTACATTTCGCAACGAGGGAAAGACTGAAAGTGTTTACAAAAATATTAATTTCCGACGAAGATGGGGGTGAGCATCACATGGGGAGGGTGACACATCGTGCACATCTGTTGACCTCGCCGGTCCCTCTACGCACCATCCGAGTTATCTGGCGGAGGAGAAAGGAGACACAGTACAGAAAACATATAAGAAGTCCAGTGCGCAAAACACAGGAGTCGCCACTTGCTTGATACCACTCTGTTATTGAAACAGTTAGCTAGGAATGGGAAAATCGCAAAAATACCTCTCGCCATTTTAAAATAATTAATACTACTTTAGGTCGTAGTGACCTGTTGCTTTTCGCTGTTAAATTTCCTCGTAAGAACAAAGTACTAATGTGGGACAATGGTAAGCAGTGCAGTTGAAATACCTTTCCATAGCACCAGTGGCATTTAAAATGGAGGTGGGTTGAACTTTGGTAGGCAAGAAAATTTGGCCGTGTGGAAGACTGTTTATACAGACTGGAGGTGGGCAGTGTTAATCGTGGTGGTGTGAACGAGACCTCCCAAATATCACCAACAACGTCACCTAATAGTTTTTACATGAAATCCTTTTTCGAAGGTCAAAGCTGCACATACTTTTGAAGTGTGAAGCGTCATCGCTTCTTCCCCTCCCTAGAATGTTCTTCCAATGTGATTGTGCTTACTTAGCATTCACTGCACATAATGTGGACAGTTCAGTTCATCCACATAAAAATGGGTAACGCTAAAAAACGCTTTCTTTTAACGCGGACATGTCGCCCCTCCCAACTGACACGCCACGTGCACTAAAAGATAATGATGATTTTCATAGGCTCTTTTCTGCCACTTGGAAAGTTAAGTAAAAACTTCTCATCCACTTTTTATGGGCACTGGCAATTGACGTTGCTGCTTGACACTCTACTGCTGACGGGCTGCGGGCAGTGATAATTTAGGAATGCCTTTAAAGGACATCCAAGCCCCTCTGCAATCCATCCCTAAATGTGTCCACTCCCTATTCACTTTCCTGTTGGCTTCAATTGTATAAGATTTTGTGCCAGGCAGGGTTGGGCGGTGTACCACTTAATCCCCAAAATGGATGATGTTTAAATGATAAGGGGATGCGGATTAGAGAGAGAGAGAGAGAGAGGGAGAGAGAGAGAGAGCACAAGTTGCCGGCGACCATACCTGGTTGGAATTGTGTAGTTGAGCGTACCTCCGTTAAGCAATTCCGAGGCTGCTTCTCTGACGGAGTCGTGTGCTGCTATGTCACCGGTCGCATTTGTCTCTGCGTGACTGTTAAGCATCAACTCTGAGTGTTTGGCTGCGAACTCCTCTATTTTAGTCCACAAATTGTTTCTGTCTTTGATACGTTTGATCTCCCTACAAAATAGCGTTGATTGTATCAAATGGATTGCGCTGTGCTGTCTGTACACAATGCACAGGGCGACGTTTCATCCAACCACCACGATTGGGAAATGGACAGTTTTACTTGGGGGCACTTCAAAAATCCTATTGAATCTTTTAACCCCAACTGATTCACTGAAATCTGCATAAGCTCAATTTATTGCCTTACATGCATTGCATGTTGGTGCTTCTGTTGTTGCTCCTTCTGTTTTATGTTCTTCCTTGAATAAATAAATTATGCAAAATAGAAGTTCCGTCAAAAGTCGGCTCTCTTAGAGGAACTGTGCAGATCAAGCTGCAAGTAATGCTTTGAAGCCTTACTGTGCGTTTATGGACGAGGAGTGAAATCAAAGACACCTTCAGTTTACGTACTGACTTCAAACGGTGTCGCCGATACGCTAATTTGTGTGCAATTGGTCCTAGTCATCAAACCACTTCTGAGGTGCTCCAACTTCCTCCCTCTTCAGGGCACCAACAGGACTGAAGTGAGCTGGAAAACTTGTTCCAGTAAAAATATCACAAAGTAAACTCAACAGTTCTCCACATTCAATACAATTACACGGAGTAGCGACACCGCCTTGTGAAATCAGAGTGTGTGAGAACAAAGGCCGAAATCGGCATGTTTTTGTGCATAAATCTCCGTGTTAACTCGACTGAACATTTTCAGGATCAAATTTGACCTCGAGTAACCACTGGTACAGATCAAAAAGTGTGCATTTTCATACATCTCGTTTCACCGCAGCCACAAAACTTAGAGAATTGGCAAAAATTGTTACGCCAAATCTCTCGCCCGTGAGTGCACAAAATGTCAGCCTGCTCAAATAAGGGTGGCCAGTAGAACAGGTCTGCAGAAAGAGCCTGGATGGCTCTGCCTACATGAACACACGATTCAACGTACATTTCCTTGTCGTGAGCCAGTTCGTGCATGCAACGCTCAAAGAGGTCGGGATCAACTCCTTTCCACTTCTCCAGAATGGTTTCGGCATGGTCTTGTATTCCGCTACAACAACAAAATAAAACGCGGATTTTAGATTAACATATTAAAACCATGCCACAGGTATGATTGAATTGTTCAACAATTGTTTTCCTTTTTAAAGTTGTATTAGCGTGTTCTAGATTAGACGTTGCCGTGGCACAAATTCCTCTCTATATCTGGCAAGACCATAAAGATTCTTTTGTCATTCAGCACGCATTCCACAAGTAACAAGTCTTTTCAACTATGTATAGCTGTGCACGAACTATTTTTGGCGTCTGCATTGGCAATTGGAAGACTTTGTCAGGGGATTAGGATGTAGACGATTTTTAACAACACAGACCACAGGTGCAACACGGTTTTGCACATGTGCACCAGCAGCTTTTCCATTTTTCATCATGCACATGACTTCACACCGACTGCTCCTCAACGCCATTGCAGTCACTTCTTGACTTGAATGGGAGTGACTATTGACAATTAAAGTACCCTTCCGATTTCACAAGAAACAGACGTGCTTGTGGTACCTCCCATTAAATCTAGCAACAGGTGGACAAGAAAAACAAAGTGGAAAACGAGGTGCTATTACATGTGCCAGTGTTGTTGAGCCGCCTTTAAGGCGGGCAGAACGATGGGCAGAAGTTGATCGGCGTGATGGGAGGCCATACTGAAGATGGTGGCGTTGTAGGTGACGATTAGGGAGCGCTCAGCCAGCTAGAAAGAGAGGACACACCTTCTTGACCCTCTGTTACCTTCGTCAACCATTCTTCTTGATTTGAGAAATTTTTTGCACTTTTATACAGTTATGTACTATTGTAATTTATAACTATAACCTGGGCGCCCTTTACAATTTCATGCAAGCATAATTCAAAACTCAAATAGCTTGGCTTAAATCGTGACAGCAAGTAGTTATCTGTTCTTTTGCCCTATGACTGCGTTTAAGGCGCAGAGAAGTAAAACTGGGGAAACTCAAACGCCTGCACAACAAGCAGTACATCCGCCTTTTGCCTCTACTTCCTTTTTCTTTACGACATTTACTAGTTTGATAAAGAGGACACAATTTCGGAGACTACTACCTCAAAAGGCTTCCTTGTAAGATGGGATGGAGGCGCTCAGCGATCAACTCGGTTTCACCACCAACCTGAGGCACTCTTCTCTCCTCACTGTGAATCAGTACTGACAAGTATAGCGCAAACAGTTCGCCTACCTGAAAATGGCAATTGGTGTAACCAGCTGCTAGTCTCTTGAAGACAGGCACCATCACTGACTCAAAGTCCGGCTCAGTGACCATTTCCAGGAATTCCTCAAGCTCATTCAAAAACATAACTGCCTTTGCACTCTGAGTCCTTGGCCAGTATTTCAAGATTCCTCCATTGACAATCTAATTAAGTGAAAAAGTTTAAACAAATGATGTGCATTTTGTGCCCAAGAAGTGCAACGGTGTGCCAACAAATGCTTGCATCAGCACCCAGTGGAAGGAGGGTTTTGGGAATAATCTCATGACTGCTGCTATTTGCTCTACAAACCTCACACGAGGATGGATGACTGGATAATTGATGTCCCCCTCCTCTGTCAGTTGGAATCGCAAAAATTCGCATTCATCAGACACTTCGCGCAAATGCTTCGATAGCCTGTCATCTATTTTAATTAATCCAATCAAGTAAAATCGCTACGGAGCAGAAATTTGCCACTTGGGATGGAGTGGAGGTGGAAGGAGTACTCACGTATCGAAGGAGGGATGTGTCCTTTTCCAAAAACTGGGCAATACAATAGGCGAGCTGAGGGTGATAGGCGGAGATGGACTGGGGCTTGTGAAGCGGCAGGATCACTCTTTGCAGATTTTCTATGTGCTCTTCTTTTAGTGGTGTTTGATATCCACTCACAATGCTGAAAAACAGTTGCTCAAATTAGTGTGACTCGTCAACGAGATGCCTCAACGACAACTCACGTTTACAACACACGTGGGATGTTTCCTTGATGCATCGTTTCTAAATGCACTGTTTTACCTTTCGACAGTAAGAGAGAATGCCAATTAAGTTAACTGAAGCATTCAGAGTTGAAAGAGCAAATAATTAATGGGTTCTTTGTTTTTTCCAGATGCATGTGCGCTTCTGTGATATATTAGCGTCCATTTTTTGCCAATAAGGTCAGGCAGGATTGGCGGAGAAATCGCTGCTTTTTCGTTTTACGAATTTTATTGAGATCTCTCACTCCTGATAGGGCTGAAAACTGAACCCACTCAAGATGGAAATTATGTACATGTGTGCGGATGAATGCTCTTCTCACCTTCCAAATATCTCCAGTAGCTCTCCAATACCATTGAATTGCTCGGCCTCATAAACAAAGCTAAAAGAAGAGAAGATGGCGACATCACAAATCACAAGTCAATTCATAAGTAAGATTGTGAGGTCCACTTTCTTTTATTTCTCCCTCATTTTCTTTTATAAGTCCTCCTTTCTTATTCATGTGCCGTCTTCATAAATGTTGGGATTATACTACTGAACCATTCATTTAGTTGTGGCTGTTGAATCGCCTTCTACTGAACCATTCATTCTTTCACATCATTTTTACTAATTGTCTCCCAGAAGTCGGCAAGCGCCTTTAATCCAACGGTTTGCGAAATTCGAAAAGAAGGAGTAGCTTTTACTTCCCTCCTTCGAATGACCAACTTATTGCGAGTCGACAGGTTTTTGCTCGCTCATCTCAACACTTCTTAGTGTGCTTTTAGGAGTCAATTTCCTCGCAAAAGTCATTTTAATCACGGGCTGGTTAACTGGCCTCCTTCCTGTGTGTGTAGGCGTTGGAGTGGACTTCTGGTGGCTCACTGGGAGGAGGAGGATGCCACTACACATCCGTTCTGGCCATGTGGGTCTCATATGTCAAATAATAGAGATTAATGAATTTGTCCATGGCAGTGACGTTTAGCGATTTAAGCATTATCACAACACTTTCTCGCATTTAAAACGGCAGTGACGAGATTCGAGATGCATTCAGTGAATGAGGCTCAAATTTTTATTCGTCTAATGCAATTTTGCTCCTCCCTGTGCATTGTTTCCTTTTAAGGCAATGACAACAACACCTAACACATCACACGACACGGATTCGGGCGCTGCATGGTGGTGTGGTGGTGCGGTTTACGGTTCATTCGAACGTGGGTGTGATGACAACTTTTTTTTCTGTATGCACTGTGCTTTGTGTTGATCACATCCGCCCTCACTGTTATGACAAATCCATTTCCACACTCGTGTAAAAGCTGCAACTTTCCCCAAAACTGCTACCCATGAGGGTGCACCCACCTCTGAAGTGTGACGACAATCTGCTCCCGAATGAAGCCACGAAGTTGTATTAGCCTTGCGTAGATTCTGTGCAGTATCATCTTTGCGCAGGCTCTCTCACGACGGTCCTCGGTGTCGAAGATGGCAAGGAGGTTGAGCACAAACGTCTTGTCTATGTACTTCTTCAGAAAGAGTGTTTTAATGTCCAGGAGAGAAAGGAAGCGCAGAAAAATTTCATACACCAACTGAAAGAAAATGGCAGTAGCATTTAGGTGCTCCATCTGCCGAGGTCATGCTTCAAAAGAAGTGCATAATTTTGCAAATAAAATAATTAATTTCCCTTTTAAGACTGAAAGATAATGTGTCAAGTGTTTAAGAAGCTTCACTTGTTTAACGAGTGTGGACTGATGGCGAGTTTGTATTGCTGTCCTGAAGTGAAGTTGAATGGAGGAAAACTTTTAGTTGTGTTTGAAGTGAGTCTTTTGAAGGAATTAAGGAAACTAAAGAGGTTTCATACATATAATTAAACTGCAGTGCTGCTCTTGCTATGTGCTTCGTTTTGTTACTTTTCCTGACGAAATGTTCAACGGAAAGTTGTTAAAGAAATGGGAAGAGGACTCAGCGGCTGTGGAGGTGGACATTACGAGCCAAACTACTCCGTTGCTGCAAACGAGCCAAGATGCCTTGGTCAGGCTACTTTCAAACAAGTCTGAGGGTAAATCAAAGGCTGCGACTCATAAATGGAGTTGAGAAATTGAGCAACGCACAAATCCTCCCCTAATTACCCGCCATCACATCTTTTTATACCCTTTTCTTATTTGAACTACGTGTCTCCTGAGGGCAAATCCGCAACCAATTTTGAACACTCAATTCCTGTTCGCACTAGGAATGCTGTAAACTACTTTTGTGCCATAAATATGGACAATTCTTGCGGATCTCCTACACTTACATTAACATTAAAGCCAAAATTTGTAATGCTTTCTCCTTCACCTCCATTTCTGGCTCACACTTGACTCGACTCACGATCCACCCGCTCGTGGCCGTCTCATCCTCTCGGTGAAGCGGTAGCATTTCAGTCGACACTATCTTCATCGGTCCCTCCGGCGAACCTTCACTGTCTTTAGAATTTATGCACCAACACACTCGACCATAACCAATTTACATACGAAATCTTCCCAATCCCTTAATATACGTCCTTTCAGTTCCCCTTACTTTCCAGTTGGCTAATGCCACAAACAATGAGGTTGACGAAACCTCAACTTGAAAATGTAACCGAACAATGTAGCATATTCTGAAGCCACATAAAGTAGTCTCTCTAAATCCCTTTGGTCATGACTATGAATGGAGAAAGTGGGCATTAAAAGCTCATCCCTTCAGTGTCCGTCATTGTTGTAAGGTAGGTGAAATAGAAAATCACCCGTTCCACTTTCCCAGAAGGCAGTGAAGGTTTATGTCACGGTTAAATGACTTTTTGCAATTCCCTGGCCCGAGTTTCTCGGATTTGTGCACACTACAGAAAATTTGCATGGGCCATTTGCGCACTGCGGCGACAACAGGTTGCCGTGCCAGTCGTCTGAACCGCCAGAGGCATTTCATTTGTTGAAGTCTTTTTTTGCCACCTTTAAAGTACGTAATGCGGAGATGGTAAATTTGATATTTTTTTGCTTTCTGTGATAATATGAATGGGAATTGTATGTATTAGACATACTCCATCAAATGGGGAGGGCATAAAGAACTGAAGAAGAAAGCAGTTTGTCAACAAGTGCTACTTGGTGTCTACTCCCATCAACAGTGTTCGTAATAAATTAGTGTAAGTTTTCGAATTCTTGCATCTACTCGAAAGCGAGAGGCATGCAAAGTGTAGTGCTAGTACACTTTCCAAGAATTTGGATTGTTAAAAAAATTAATCTGCCTGATCCGCCATTTTTAACCACAAGCATTTGAAAGTATGCGAAACGTACAACTGGTCTTTGCGCCTTTCCTCCGACACAAGTCGGTAGATTTTAATCGTGCAGGCCATCAAAGTTGGCTCTGTTGGATGACGTGTGTAATCATTTGACATAAATAAAAGCTCAAAGTCCATGCAAACGGTTTGACAACCCCATGGCAAGTTACAGTTTGTAATTTTCACTTTTTTACCAGGGCCAGTAAGATCCTCTCCTTCCTGCAATACTGCATGGCGGAGCATCACGGCTTGGTGAGGCAATTGTTCCCAAAGCGACTTCCTGCAATGCGCTGTGAGCCAAGTGACAAAAAGTAGTGCGTTCACAATTGCTGTACAGTTTGTAATTGTCCCAATGCATATGCGAATTTCGTATTGAAAGATGAGAGCCGTTAATTGCGAGCACATTTTGAAGTGGATAAAATCCACACTATTAATGGGCAGCCAGCAAATTAATTACCTTCGCCTATGCCCAAAACAGTCAACTGCCTGAAATATTTTACGAAAAAAAAACTCGTCAAAATTCCACTCCCGTTGTTTGCACCCGACTGAAACTATTTTGATACATTCTTCCCTTCAGGTCTCCTTCTGCGTAAAGACTGACCGTCCACCCAAATAAAAATGTAACCATTCAACCATCTACTCATAGCTTTATAGATTCGCCTTCTTATCATGTTTAAGGCAGACTTAATGAACCAAAATTGACTTTATAAAAAATGACGGCTATAGGACATGATCGGTGAATGAAACCGAATCATTATGGCTGTCGCCTGCCCTTAGAGTCAAATTAAATCTGTTCATTCGTCCAGACTAATGGCCAGTTAATGTTTACAAAAAAAGCTCATTAAACAGTGGAGCATTGTAAACATTTACACGATTCTATGATTGCATGCACTTTTTCTGCCTACTTTTCTCAGAAGTAGGAAGTGCTAGAACATAGCCTTAAGTGATTGACAGGGGTCAGTTACGTCACCTAGTCACGAATAATCAAGTGTTAGGAATTTGCAGACCTATGAGAGGGCAAATTGACCAGATGCCTAACTTTGTAGACAGAATAACAAAACAAAAAGAAAGAGCAACCACGTGAATTGTGAGACAGAGAGAGAGGATGAGATGCTCTTCCTACCTCAAGATGAGGCCAAGCTGGGTCCTGAGTCTCTTCTTCGTCAGCGCTGTCAGGGGGCTCGTAATGATCCCCTGAGGATGCTTGTAAAGCCGAAGACGGTGGTGGCAGAGGCCGGAAGATGTTGGCAGCAAACATATGCACGCAGGCCGCATACGCCGTCTCCTCCGAGGTGATGCTCGTGACAGGTGACTCAAAGAGGTAGGCACTCACCTCTCTCAGCGCTGCCGTCTTTGCTTTTCTCCCCTCCAATGTGATTGGGTCATAAACGGTAAAGTCAAACGTTGTACAGCAAAGCTCCAGCTTTTCGATTAATAACTGTAAATGACCTTCCTCTGGGGTGTCTAAAGAAAGGCATTTGTGAATAGGGCTTAGTGACTTGTAAATCCCCTAACACCGCTAACATGAAACCCTCAGGTACACTCATCCACAACTTTCATTACTGCAGGCACCTTTTAGCATTAGTGGCATATTGGTTGGGCAAATGAGCATTCGACGCAAAGTAAGATCGTTAAAGCAGTTCAAAATTGTGAGAGGAAAAACTGTATCATAGGACCTGCTCCCAGTAAAGACCCATGAACACAGCCAACAGCCGGTTCAAAGCCTTCGTTTGGTGTCCTTTGATACCAAAACTCGGTGCTTTTCAATTTGCTGCAAAGCAATCAAAGATCGCCATAGGGATTGAATTTTTGAACATTTTTGAGGGAGATTTCAGACGGAAAAGGCGCCACTGTTTGCACAACTTCCACCCACGCCAACATGACGTCAGGGCCAGCAAATTAGTAAGGCAATGCACACCCACTTGACGCACAGCACGGATCCCCATTTCGGGAACCATTGCCATTGTTAGTAAAACCCTCAAGTCTACCTCACCTCTGTGTTGAAAAGCACGTTAATCGTTGGCCAAAGAATGTGTGCGTTTTGCTATTCCCCCTGTAATTAAAGCGCATACCTGTGAGCGCTTGATTTTAGCCCTAAATTTACTGCATGAGCTGGTGTAAGTCAGAACTCTTCGGGGCAATCATCGTCGCAAGCCGTGATAATTTTGTTGATTTGGAGCTATGGAAGCATAGTGTTTTTGCCTGTGTTGAAAATTCATTGCATTTTGCACCAGCAAGACACTCTTTGTTGTATAAATGTTTGTTGTTAATTGCGTCAACTACTGATGTAAATGTCAGCCAAAACGAAATTCAAGTGTTTGCTGTTTCATTGAGAGAGGTGGTTGGAGTTTCCAAAGCTAAAGGCAGACTTTTTGAGCAGGAAGTCATGTCTAGAGATGGGGAAAATGGACTGTTTTGTAGTTTACCATAAAATGCATCAGGACCTGCTCTGGTAAGTGTCATGCGACTGGTTAGAAACAGGCAAAAAGGAAAAGCGAAATGGTTATGTGAAGTTTCGTACTATATGGAAAACAATTAAGCGTCTATTCTAGTAGCTCTCTCAACTAATCTTGATTTAGTTTCGTCGTTCATTCCGACTCTCTCGATAAACAACAGACCTTGTTTAATGGACTCACTGTCTTCTTACTTCTCCATAAAATCAAAACTGTAATACATTTTTCTTTGATAACATTCAACCGCCTCTTAACACATACCCCTCCACTCAGAATACGGATAATTTGACATTAAATGCTCAAGTTTTGTCATCGTAGACTCGAAATATCCAAATTACTCAAAATGTACTTCAAACTGTTCTTCGTTTGAACTCGAGCACCAGCAGAGCAATCAAAAGAAGCTCGTCACCTCTTGTCCCTGTGTGCCATTGCACAAACGCCAGTTGTGCGTCTTGTCGACCGAAATGCCTCACACCTATGCGGCACAACTCCAGTTTTATCCATTCTGACACGTCCATCCGCATTATTCGGTCCTAGCGTCAATTAATTAGATGATCCGGAATTCAATCACGTAAATAACGTTGCGATCAAAGCCGTCCCTGGTTTCCTTCACCACTCCAAAATACATTATAGGCGCATTACATAATAAATGACTGTGGCAGTTCATAGACAGGGTGTGACAACCAAGTAATTTGTTTACGAACCTAACATAAATTGTGAACCAGTGCTCATTTTCAGTTTCTGTATCAACGTACACCTCTGCCCTTGCCATATCGTTGGAGGGCAATAGATGACAGTTTCTACAGCTTCCACGGACTCAATTCTTAATAAAATTTCACACTGTAAAACGCAAGAAAGCCGTGAAATTGCACTGTTTTGGAGTAAGAAAGGCGCATCAACTGTCTACTGCCGCCAACCTTTACTTGTGCCATGAACAATAAGAATATTAGTGAACACAGGTTTCCGAGCAGATCCAAAACCTGCAAAAGAAGCAATTTCGACTGATTTAGGGCACTCCAATTGCCGTAGGCTGCAGACCTTTTATGTGGATTTTGACTGCTGCAGACGCACCATTGTTAATATAAACGTGAAAGTACGGATGTGTGGTGAGGGCTTCCACATAGGCCATTGCCCTTTCTCTCCAGCTACTGCACATACAGGTGGGAGTCAAACATGCATCCTCATCTGTCTTCTTGCGGGGAAATTCTTCCCCTTCTTTGGCATACGAGCAGTACTTTCAATAGCTGTGCATCAATACCTCTAATGCCCTCCAGCTGCATCACTTAACCTTTTGGTTGGGGAACCAGAAGTATTACTCCTTACATCACCATTTTAGCACATTTTTTAAAACTCATTACACTTTTACTTACAGTTACTGTTATTTTTATGTTTCAACTGGATATCGTCTATGCACCTTTGACCCAAAGTAATTCACAATGTGTCCGAGCTTCAACACACTTTTAACGAACCATTTTAAGAAGGAAATGACCTCCTTCGAATTTGTACTCCTGTGGTAGTCTCGTGCTTTCAAAAGCACGCACTTCCTCCTCAAATAAGCAAACTAGCCAATGAGGATACATCGCCTTCCGTCTGGTTTCTTTATCAGTCGCAGCTCAGTTTGGAGCAGTTGGCCAATTATCAGAACGCCATTTTACATGATTTGTGGCTCGGAGTACAAGCGGGGGAAAAGCAACTAAAATGGGATAGGCACAAGAGCATTGCCAAAGAGTCATCTCCAACCGCACAAGGGGGAACCTCTACTTAATGCCTCTTGACGTTGCATAGCAAAATTAGATGGTCTGGACACGCTTACTTACTATGTGGAAACAAAAAACTCGACTAACGATAAAATCCACACTAATAAGGTGGCTTCAAATGAAAAGTGTTCTCGGTAGCCTTTCTTGACAAGCGCCTGGACGACAGCACGGGATAAACATGGGAAGAAAGTACGCAGAATTGGGTTTATGAGTGGGGGTGCGCGCCCTTCTGCAAGTGTTTGCACTTGTATGCAGAAGGAGCTGCGGAAAATTCTTCTGTAGTCCAAGTTTTGAACGACCGCTGTCCAAAGTGATCGCGACGTGAGTTAATCAGAGTCAAGTGTGTTACTTTATTTTTACCAGTTTTAGAGCCCCAACTAATTCACTTTGCATCATAAAATGCTTGCGAGCGCAAATTTGGACGTGCATAAAGGGGTTCTGTGCATGGTTTTCAATTTTTAGCCCACAGTCCTCCAAAAGAATGAGGTTCCGTCGTTAAACTCCAGGCACAGATATCATTTCCTTCAGCACGAATCTTTAGCCCATTAATAAGGCAATTAAAAGTGGATGTAAGAAGTTTTGCTATAACATACATTGGGTCCCTTAATAGCTGGATGGTGGGTGACTTTCAGAGGACAAGCTGAATGCTGCATTTGGAACAATCAAGCCTGGATCATTCATTACACCTTTGCTTCTTTTAGTCTGAAATATTCCCACAACTTTCATACTTTACTATTTACTGACAGACTGCTATCAAAGTTGATCAGTCCTAAGTCTCCACCTGTTTTTACTCACAAAATGTCAATTTAAAAATCTTGGAAGAATTTCACTAGGTTTTGGCCTTAAACACAAATTCAACGCACTTCTATTGAGTTTGAAGATATTTCTTAAGGATACACCACGGAATAAGGCTTGGACGCCATAACCAGTGGGCGCACATCTCTCTTTCATTGTGTACCGCGTCAAAATTGTGCCACTTTAAAAACCGGGGTCAAGATTTTGTTTGTTTGTTTTTTCTGCAATTATTTAAAGCCCACACAAGGATTCGACTCCATGATTCACCGCACCCAAAATTATTAACCTGACAAATTTGTTTTAAGCAACGTGGTTTGATCACATCTGTGGTGCAGATTTAAGATAAATAAGTGCATAAGCACACTCACAAGCATTTAAGCCAAGCATGTCATTCATTAAAATCACTTAAAGATTTTCCTGTTATGCTTTCCTTAAAGGTTCCGTTGACAACCGTTTTAAGTCAGCATACATAATGAGCACATTGTTTTCGTTTCTCCGCAATTTTTCCTGCATTTCAAAACGCTTTCCATAGATAAGGTCACATCAAAATGGGCACGCTTCCCTAAACTACATGCTGCATTGCGTAGAAAATCCCTAATTTAGCTTAAAATAAGTAACTTGACTAATATACAACATTTTAACGAGGTTTTTGCGTAAATGAACTTCAATATCTCTGAAATTTGCGTCAAAACAAGTCTCCGAAGTACTTTTCGCGTGCCTATGAAGGTTTTAGTAGTATAGTAATTACCTTCGTAAATCCAGTCGACTCTTAAATAGTTCGATTAAATGCGGACCAGATTTCACTTTACAGCAACTTGATTTTCCATTTTAATAACCTAATTCAATATGCTCTTAAGAAGAGAGAAACCAAAGCGTACAGTTTAGCAAATGTTTTCACAAGATGGGATCAAACGATTTTAGATTATATAAATGCTGATCATAGTAATATAGCACCATTCGCAGTTTACTCTAATTCTAAGAACTCTACAAGGCAAAAATTAAATTGCAAACACTAAGAGATATCATTATCCTCGTCTTCATTTTTCCAAATGTAAGCGTATTTTGTTCCTTTAACTGAATTAAAATCAACGCAGCTTATTCAACAAGATTTTTCATTCCATAAATTTTACCACAATTGAGACTTCAAGAAAAAACACGCAAAATAATCAGGTTTGTAACAAAATGAAAATTTCTTGTTCGTGTTCTTGCATGGTATAATTTCAATAAATTATTTTTTAATTAATTCTCGCAATAATACTTAACTAATTGAAATAGTCTATCCCACTTCACAAGCATGTAATTTAGAAAAGCATAACATTAACAAACAATATATCTTACCGTCAAAAGAAGTTGTGGCACTGGGAGCTTCGATCATTTCTGCAGTATTTCTTTACCTCATGGAAAAGTCACTTTTGCTTCTTTATTGATCAAGTCGGCTCAAAAAATCCATTTATGCTGAGGCAACCTAATATAATAAAAAGCATTATTTCGATATTAGTTCAAATAGCCGGAAATCTTCCACAAAAATGAGTTATGCTAAAATCACTAGTTAAAAATAAATTGCTCCACAAAATTTTTGCATCGTATGTGTTAATGTGTTCCTTTAATTTAAAAAGACTACAAAATTCATCAAATTTTTCGGCAAGATAAACAATAATAAAGTTCTGCGACATTGTATCGGCCGACACCATTACACCTGCCTCTTGTCAGACTGCTTTTGAAATAGTTTCAAGCGTCAAGGTTGTGATTAAAAGTTGTACGCAAATTGGTGTTAAACATTATAAGCTAAGTTATGTAAGTTAAGTAAAGTCAACTAAGTTTTATTCTCAAGTAACTCTATTCCTTTCAAATACAAAAAGTCTAGCAATAAATACACGACGATTAAAATTTATGAAAGTGCTTGTTTATTCAAATAATAATGCCTCAAATCGTTTACCTCAGGGGCATAATTATGTCACCAATCAGTTTGAATCCTGCATATTTTAGAGTCTTGGAAAATGTCTTGTCATTAATACGTATAAAACACGAATCCTGACTCGGGATTCTCGTAACATCTATGCCGACCGTAAAATTTTATATTCCTTTTATGGCGTCCTAAGACTGCAGTGTCCCGAGACTTCCCATAGGATGGAAGAAGGCATAAGTGAGATTGAATACTTGTATTCGAAGAAGAAAGGGCAAACGGGGCTTGAGCGTGGCCCGGAGGCCAGCCCTCGTGTAAAAGGGACAGACAAATTCTAAAGCGACCGCCAAACGTCAGGTGGTCACATAAACAAAGCATTACAGGGACTCCCACCAGTTGGAAGGAGGCAGTAAATGGAGTTGAATACATACGCTCTAGGAGGGGAAAAGGGATTAAGCCTGAGCTTATCCTGAAGGCTAGCCCGCGAGTACAAGGGCCAGACAAATCTTACGGTAATTGCAAAATGCGAAGTAATCGCACAAAACAAAGGTTACAACACGTATTTGCGCATCGAGATCATTAGCAAACTTAAGAACAATTATGTGTGGCGTCCCGAGACTTCCCGTAGTGTAGAAGAAGACAGTAAGTGAGGCTGGATGCATGTATTCGGAAGAAAACAGAGCAAATTGGCCTGAGCATGGCTCGAAGGCCAACCCACGAGTACAGGGGCCAGACAAATCCGAACATCAGGTAGTCACATGAACAAAGCATTACAGTCTCCAACACATCTATCTGCACTGAATGCATGCATTCATCCCAGCTCAATGTCCGCTTCTACCTGGTAAGAAGTCTCCGGACTCTGTACGTACTCTTTTAACTATATCAACTTCCTAAATATGCACTACGATCTAAGTGTAGGACTTTGTTTATGTGACCATCTGAAACGTGGCAGTTACATTGTTATTCGTTTTTCCATTGTACGTGTGAGCTTGCCACTTTGTCACATAATAACAGCATTATAGCTTTTTTATCTTTACCTTTTTAAACGTGGTTGGCATGCGAGGTTACCGTGAATATACCTTGCGTGCGCCTTTTCATATTCACTTCACCTTTCTACCAGCGTCATTGGAATTCATTGTCTTGGTGTCTGCTGTAGATACTAATTAGGGGTGCTATTGTCTTCTCTACCTAGGAGGAGAAGCCAGTCTTCTGGCCGAGCCAAAATCTCGATCCTCTTCCTCTTAGCTAAATGGATTTGTATCTTGAGGAACCATTTTAGACTCCTTAGAATAGACTTTGGTATTTACAATACAGTCCTTACATTGTGTTCCAATTAAATATTGGCAAGATTTACATGATGAGAATTTTTTTATAACTCCACTGCTTTTTGGAACACCACTGTATTTGCAAACACGGCGTTTTAAACGACGCGGATGCATGCCACTAAACTTCCAACCTATGTGTACTTCAGTAGTGCCTTTTTATTTCAGCGTTTCACCTTTGTTTGTACCTAAGAATGTCTTCACTTCATGTGTTGTAGTATGCGTGTAACATCATGCTTTGGCCTGATCTGAAGTCCAGCCCACACGGAAGAAGTAGTCAACTGAACAATGTACTACAATGCAGACCGCAACGTAGCTTATTTCTGGCCCCCCAAATTTCCCGGTAAAAGACGACATGCTACTCGAGCAGAATATGTATTGTCAACGGGCAAAAAGGATGCGAGTATTGGTACAACGGATGCACACTTCGTAAGCAATTAATCAACTAGTTGCCAAAACTGAAAGCTAAGCAAACTTTTGAGGTCTAATATGTTCCCTCTCCCTTTTTATCCTCGTTCTCAACTGATCCTCTTGCCAACCTCTAGGGTCACCGATCGCAATGTAATCATTGATGTGAGGGTAGAATGAATGAGCCAACTGTGACCATCAGCCGATTTCTATTCATATGTTCTTCTTAACAATGTTATTAGGTTTGGCATTTCAACTTGTCGGAACCCTGCATAGGCAAGCGAAGGAATGCAGTAACTAGCAGCAGAAAAATTAGTATAAACTCATAACCACGCATCAAAGAACCGGGTCAAGTGTTCATCTAGGGGAACTGCTTCACATAGGTTCCTATTTTAGCACTTTCCAAGCTTCATTATTCGCTGGTAATATTTGTCTAGATCCTTTCCGAAAAGCACAGACGATTAGGACTTATCTCAAGCACAACTAATCCCTTTAAGTTACGGTGGACAGCTCCGCGTTAAACAAATGGCTGACTATACTTGTCCATGGCTTTTTTGCAGAATATGAAATGTTGGCGCATTGTCAGCAAATGGGCTTCTCCCTTCAAGCCGAAACCTGTAACCAAGTTGTAGAAGTCAGTAAAATTCACCTCACAGATGGGTTCTGTTTCTGTTACCGCTAGGTTGGATCTTCAAATGCGTCCTAAGAAGTCAAGAAGATATGCTATTCGGACATAGAGAAGGGATGAGAGCTAACTCGTTAGAGTGGCTGAATAAAGGGCTAAATGTAAAAAATAAAGTACTTTGTTTAGTTATGATATTTGCAAGTGAAGAATTAATAAGAGTAACCGGTATTTGTTTCATTTGCTTGATGTTTGAAGATTCTACCTTTTCAAAAACTTGTATTTTTACCCACAAGCCTAGCTTTCAACAATTCCTTGAAGGCACAAAGCTCGGCAAGATTATGCATGGTCGCCAAGCAGAAAGGAATTGGAACATTTGGCATAACCAGAAGGCCAGCACAACCCACGAAGGCAATGCAGGCACCCGTCGAAACTGGCAAATGAACAAACAAAGCATTGCCCACCACTCATGATTTGTCATGCACAACCCGGATTCCCTGCTTGACGAGAAGGTCGCCGCAGAGTGGAGCTCTCTGTACTGCTCTCCCGTCCCCAAAACGAAGCTATTAGTTCGTTTCATCAGATAGAATAACGCTGTTTCATCTAGTTCTAAGCGCTATCATATATTAAGGAAGAAATGCGAAGGACTCGACTGTTACACAACTCGGTTGTCTTTTTTGACGCCACCCTTGCAGATTGCCCCCCTCCTTCAGCTGTTACACAGGTCTTCTGTTTTAGTGGGCAGGTTACGCGTTGCCAATGCGATATTTCGTGGGTTGATGAACCTTTTGCCAAGAGTAGTTGAATTCTAGGTGAGAGAATTACCTGCGTCTCTGGACAATGTCTCTTTTGTGGTGCTGCATTTGTAAATATATTTTTTCTGCCCGGTAAAACATGTCTGTGGGAGGCTTGGTGCTTTTTTGAATTTTTACTGTGCCTCCTTTTAGATATGGGACATTTTCGGTTGCAACTTCCTAATGTGGCAGGAGGGTATCCTAGAAGACTCTCACATCATGGCCTGTGGGCACACTGACCAGTGAGACATCAGTTAGTGTCTTAAACTTAAATTTAAACTCAGGGGTTCAGGTGTTGAGCATGTCTTGGCGATCTCGTACATCTTGCATGATTCTGTAGAAAGGTCGGATTTGATTGGCACTGCCTGATCCACCGATTGACGAGGACTGAAGCGACAGTTTCAGCCCCCTCTTTTGGTGAGGAGTATGAGTTTATGATATCTATACGCGCTCCTTCCCTCAGCTGCATGCATTTCCCTCAGCGATACATTTGCCATGAGGTGTGTCTTCTCATAAATGCTGCAAAGTAATGCGACTTAAAGAACAGTCAGTACTATTGGATTTGTCACTACCAAACATTCCAATCTACCTCCATTCCATCTGGTCCAGTCCCGACATAATTACTCGTCCACCTTGCTGGTGTATCTTGCACATTGCAGCTGTGTCAAAGTCACTACTTTGCATAGATCATTAGTGGTGTGCGATAGTCTTGCCAACCGCAGCGGAGGCACTTTGATGTTGTCTTTATTCACCGAGATAGGTCTGCAGGACGACACATATGCCCTGCACTTCCTTGCCATTTCAGTAGTAAAGAGCACCTGACGTCCTGGCGTATTTTTCCATCCAGCATAATGACATGGGCTATATAGCCTTCGCTTCTTTTTTGCCACTTTGTCGAGGCATACTAGCCATAGCTACAATACCCGGTGTAATACTATGTTTATGTGACTACCTGACTTTTGGCGGTCACTTTAGCACTTGTCAGGCCCTTGTAGACGTGGGCTGGCCTTCGAGCCATGCTAAGGCCCATTTGCCATGTCGTCTTCGAATTACGTGTATCCAGCTGCACTTCCGGACTTATCATACCGGCTAAGCAGTCTCGGGACGCTACATCCGGTACCAAAGAATTTCGTCTTCCCCCGCCGTTAATACCCATTTGTCTGTTATCGTCACTGTTCTTTACTTGTGCCTTGGGCGATGCCAATAATGGCTTTAATGGTCTTAAACCACGTCGCTAATATTCTTCAAACAGGTAGTTTTATACTTCCAAGATAGAAGGCGGTTGCTAAATTGGTATTTTAGACGCTTGCTGATGTTTTCTATCTCATATATATGTGTTATTCGATTTTCTCTAAGAACAAATTTAAAGGAAATATATGTTCTTACATTTAATGCGGATTTATATTCGGCATGGCTGCAGTCCAACCAAGAAAGTAGTTCTACTGACACATCTATAGTTAGACTGGGAGTGGCACAGAAGGATGAGCTCCATTTAAGAATAAACAGATGGGAAAAATGACAAAGAGTTTCATTGATTGAACACTCCCTTTTTTATTTGATAAGGAATTTGGGTAAGCAGTCCTATCTAATGACTTTGCCAACTGATATTACGAAGACTATTGCATAATTGTTATAGCAAAATATAAATTAACGAAATACATTGTAGTCACTTTATTTTAAAAAACTTATGAAAATGCATTCTTTGTACAGCTTTATACCACTAATTTTTTTGAATGAGGTGGCGTTTTGTTTTGTCCAAGCTCTTCACTTCTTTTGTGGTTTGCCGGCGCCATTGTTTAATTTTGCTAGTGGCGTTTTTCGTCCGTGATGCTTCGATTAGTGTGCGCTTCTCGTCCGATCTCTCGTAGTGGATTCCGTCCTCGATTGCCTCTCGCTTCAGCACTAGATAAGGCTTATTCCACACAAGCGAAGGCCTTCTACTACCAGGACTTACTTGAACTTGAGAAGCCTCCGTACGCTGGTACTCAATTCAAGAAGCTAACAAGTAAGTACTATGATCTCTTTCCTTTCTCGTGCTATATTTGGCTGTCTATGTGTGGTAGGGTTCTGAATTTGAGCTTCGAGTATATATTGATTTGTTATATGTTTGGAAATCTTTGCGTTTCCTTTATTTTAATAGGTGATTATGTAAAGTCTACCAACGTTAACGGCAAAAAAGTCCTTGAGGTTGATGGGAAAGGTCTCACGGTTATAGCTGAGCAGGCAATGATCGACATTGCTCATCTTTTGCGGCCTTCGCACTTGCAATCCTTATCCAACATACTAAAAGATCCGGAAGCCTCCAATAACGACCGATTTGTTGCATTGGAACTTCTTAAGAATGCCAATATCGCGGCTAGCATGATTTTACCTAGTTGTCAAGATACTGGTACTGCAATCATCATGGGCAAGAAGGGTCAATATGTTTGGACTAATGAAGATGATGGTGCCGCTCTGTCAAGGGGCGTTTTCAACACTTATACGCTTCATAACCTTCGATACTCTCAGGTTAGCGTCTAGTGAAGCCTATGGGATCTCTTGTTACAATGCCACATTTGACGGTTGCTAACATGACTACTGAGAAAGCAGTTGATGCCATCTGTCAACTGCGGGTTATTAAGTGTTCTTTACTTTTATAGCTGCCAAAATTCAGCCTACTGGTGCCTCTATTCTCTTGTAGGTTGCCCCCTTGGATATGTTTACCGAGAAGAACACAGGCACTAATTTACCTGCCCAAATTGAAATATATTCCACCCCGGGAAGTGAGTACAGTTTCTTATTCATGGCCAAGGGTGGTGGATCAGCCAACAAGTCCTTTCTATTCCAACAAACAAAGGCCGTGTTGAACGAAAAGAGCCTTTATGAATTTGTCACAGAAAAGATGAAGGTTTGTGGTGATTTTCTATGGTAGCTGAGAAATGTAGACTCTCGGGACTGCCGCGTGCCCACCTTATCATTTAGCCGTTGTAATTGGAGGCACTTCTGCCGAATTCAACTTGAAAACAGTGAAATTGGCATCTGCACGCTATCTTGATCATCTTCCAACATGCGGTTAGTATGGTGTTGGGTTCGCTTCTATTAATAATATTAGGAAACGAATACGGTCGAGGATTTCGCGACCTGGAGGCGGAGCAACGCATTACAGAGATCTCTCAGAAGCTGGGAATTGGGGCTCAATTTGGCGGAAAGTACTTCTGCCATGACGTTCGAGTCATCCGTTTGCCACGACACGGTGCCTCCTGTCCTGTTGGGATTGGCGTCTCGTGTTCTGCTGATCGACAGGTTGTTTAGTCAAATTCTTTTGTCTAGCATACGACCGCACTCCCTGCTTTAACCACTCTTTCCTTTTCAGTGTTATGGTAAGATTACAGAAGAAGGTATCTTCTTGGAGCAGCTAGAGATTGACCCTGCTAAATACCTTCCTGATCCGTCTGCCACCCAGCTGTCAAGAGATGCTGTTAACATCGACCTGAACAAACCAATGTCAGAGGTTCTCGCTGCTCTCACAAAGCACCCTGTCAAGACCCGTCTTAATCTCACTGGTACTCTTGTTGTTGCTCGTGATATTGCTCACGCCAAGATTAAGGTTTGGTTTGTTCTATTTACTACTTAGAAATGCTTGTAGCAATCGCGAAGGGTCTATCCATCTGTAGGAGCGGCTAGATGCGGGTCAACCAATGCCTGACTACCTCCGTAATCATCCAGTCTATTACGCCGGTCCAGCCAAGACACCTGGGGGTTACGCCAGCGGCTCCTTTGGTCCAACTACGGCGGGTCGAATGGATAGTTATGTCGATCTCTTTCAAAGCCACGGAGGTAGTATGATAATGCTTGCCAAGGGCAATCGTTCTAAGGACGTGAGTTCGAACTTTGATCTTAAGCTTTATGTCCATGTCAAGGAGGTTGCCATGTCTTTTCTTCTGCACTATTGTCACGTTTAAATCATCATCTTTGTTCGGTATGCCTAGGTTGTTGTGCTCCCGGTTCAAAAGTAGCCCAACTTGTGGTTTTTAGGTTACCAACGCTTGCAAGAAGCATGGTGGTTTCTATCTTGGCTCGATAGGTGGTCCCGCTGCTATTCTGGCTCAAAACTGCATTAAGAAGGTCGAAACCCTTGAGTATCCAGAACTCGGTATGGAAGCAATTTTTCGTGTTGAAGTAGAAAACTTCCCAGCTTTCATTGTTGTTGACGACAAGGGCAATGACTTCTTTGAGGAGTTTAAATTGTAGTTTTTGTAATTGATCTCGGTGCAGTTAATACTTAGAGGAACTTCATTTTGCTTAGTTGCAGTATTGTGTGAAACGCTCCGTGTTTTTCATTTGCGAGCAAATTCTTTGCAGTAAATGCATTGAATAAGTTTTTCTGTCGACTCCTCTAGTTTGACTCACGGGGACGGGTAGTAGATTTGGCGCATATTGCGTTATTATAGTCGTTGGTGTACTTGCCGGTCGCAGTGCTTACCTGGTCGCTGTAAGCACCGCGACCTTGCTTTGTTCCGGTGTTGTTTTCGGGTGACCGTTTAAGGTGATGGTGATGACAGTAAGTTCGTGGTCTGTGAACTCGGTGCTAGCTAAACGAGATCGAAATGCATTAGCACCATCTATAAAAAGTGCGCTTTAAAAAGGGTAGATAACCGTCAAATAGGACGTTTCCAATTTTTATCTACGAAGGTGGGAGATGTTAGTCTATGGATTACCGTACCATTCTTGCTCCTCCATCGTGATTCATTTGAGCTTACTTGATGACTTGAGCAGAGGTGACAACATGAAATTCCAACTAGAACACCCAGGACTGAGATGCAGGTAGGACGCCCTTTCCATTTGTATATCTGACTACCTGAGTGCGTACTCTTCAAGTTGCTCCCATCTGTTGATCATCTCAATCTCCGTGCTACTTGCTTTTGATGAAATGGTTCCTACCAAACCACTCGTTCAATTGCAGATGTCAACTTTATTAGTCAGAGCATTTTCTGTCCGGATGCATATTCTCTGCCTCATGTACTCGTCCATTAAGCGGACAGAAACTAGCGAACTATTCTGTACACGAGTTCACTAAAAGCCCGCAGATTGTATGCTAACGGCGAGGTCATGGTTCGCAGTTCGCCAATACAATCAGCATAGTTCAAACACTATCGAAGTTAATCTTCATGCAAGCTAAGTCAATAACTCTGAAGGCTTGTTTATTCTGGTATCGTTTTCGTGGGAGAAGCGTTCCAATGATACTGATCTTCTGACAAAGTATTTGATACCGCTGAAGGATGTTCCTATTTAGTTAGTCTATCCGTTTCAAAGGAATGAAAGTAGATGGGGAAGCAAACCCAAGTCCATTACATCTGTGTCAACGTTGGTGAACCTCTTCCCTCTCAATAACGATATGGGTATTATAAAGTGGTATTTGATTCCAATCCCAAGGAGTCCTGCTTGTAGACACCGAAGTAGCTCTAGGCCAGAAGAGACACTAACGTAGTTCTTCCGTTGTTCCAAAAGTGAACAAGGGCCGTAATTTGTGAGCTAAAAATTTTCAACTTCTCGCAAAACAGGATCTCAGGATTAGCAATGTTTTACTTTTGACACGGCGTTTACCTAGCTACTAGGTTTGAGGAACCCCGCGATAAGTGCACCACCTCCTCAAGCGAACTAGTAGAGCCCACAGAGGAAACAAACAATCTGCTTATGGTCTTGGATCCCAAAAAAATTGTTCAGGATTACAAAATTCAACGTCTTTATGTCGAGGTTCTCCATATTACATGCCAAAAGCAGACAAGGGTTCTCCTTCCTTGTCCTATGTACTTCCAGCAGAATGAAGGTTGATGTTTGCAGGAGGGCTCTTGTCCAAGATCAGCATAAACTGGGTAACCTGAATGCAAAAATGGCTTGAGATGTGACTTTTGGCACAACTTAAATTCAGCGACAGACGCCTGCTCTCCCTTCCAAAGTACTGAAGCTATGGCAGCCCTTTTGCTCCCATAGGAAGACGTCGATGATGTTTGCGAAGGCTCTTTAAGGTCTACAATCATGTCCACGAATAACTTTTATGGCCTTTAATGCTAGCTTTTTTTATGTCATTTGCAACAAGTGTTGTGAATATGCGCTTCCATTCTCATGATTGAGTGTGGATTATGGAGAGCTATATGTAAACGGCCTGACCAAATTGATGACCAGAAACTAAATCGTAAGGCTTATACGTGTACAGTGACAATTGTAAAAGAAAGACATAAATAAAAGCAATGTCTTCCACCGAAACCGGCAAACCCTTGAACTCCCAATACCTGTGACCGCCAATAATGCTTTGTTCGATTGCTTGCATGGGTGGTAGGGATTTGATCGCTGGTCTTGAGGGACTGCCAAAGTCGCACCACTTTCCTTTCAGTCTAAATATCAGTGGATTAATTTAAGCATTGTATTTTCAAGTATTTAATAGGCAACATAGAGACAAAACTTTGCCGGCAACGGAGAGGAAATCCAATCAGTTTTGCGGTGGTGTAAGTGCAGTTCATATGATTTTGTTGGAGAAACTCTCTTTTCTCCACAAAATATGGATTGACAGTAGTGTCTATTTTCTTCACCCATCCCGCTCCCACATTCCAAAGGTAAGACAAATGAAAGCGATACTGTTGCAAATTATTTGGAAAATCCTCGTTCTTGGATTTCTCTTACCGCACCTGCATGCAGATTTTGGTTTTGGTAAATTTCGTAAAACCGCCTACATACGGAACTGTATTGAATCCTGTATTCCCTATTACAAGTCCATTATTTAAAAGACTAGTCCTAGATGTACACAATGGTCGACAATATTTCCGATTGCTAAATCCTATTTACAAGACGTACGAAATCCCATATCCAGCTGAAGCCGTTAAGAGGGGTTAGTGATGCTGAGATAAAGTATCTCCTCCCACTCACATAGAAAATTGCAATGACCCAGAGGAAACTCACCATAGCAGAAGCAGCATTTCCGTCAAAGCAAACGCTACTCACGCATGCGATCAAAAAACTGGTAGGTATGCCATCGTCTGTTGGGCAGTTCTCAGGTGTCCCTCCATTAGGACTCCCAGCTTTAGCTTCAAAGTGTAGTCGGTACCATGGGAAAGCTCTACGATCCAGCTGCGCCGATCATCAAAAGGCACGCCTTGTTCATTTATTTTGCCAAATTATATGCATTAAGGTAGCACTGGTCTTTCACACTAAGATATATCATATTGATGTTTGCAAAGATTTACCAAGAGGCATGGCTGAATGTGATTGTGGCGTTCCAAGACTTCCCATTAAAAAGTAAAAGGCATGTGTATGAACTAAATGCTTGAATTCGGAGAAAAGAGGGGGAGGATGAGCTTTGCCTTTGCATAAAGGCCAGATCACGTAGTCAACAGTACGACCGCCAACCATGCAAGCAGTCGAACAAACAAGGCGTCACTCACTATTTTCTCTCCTAGCAAAGTTCTCAGGAGGTAGTCAGTTGTAGGATTCTTGAGTTGGTGTAACTGAAGACGTATACATTATAGTACCCAGAGATTAAGTAAAATGTCTTGCTCATACCGGACATGGGGTAATGTCACCTTTGCGAGAAATTCATTCAAGCCAGAATCTGCAGCGTCCCGATGTAATGCTTTGTTTATGTGACCACCTAACGTTTGGCGGTCACTTTAGAACTTGTCTGGACCCTGTACACGTGGGCTGGCCTTCGGGCCACGCTCAGGCCCCATTTCTCCTATTGTTTTCGGAATACATGTATCAACCTCATTTATGCCTTCTGCTACCCTATGGGAAGCCTCAGGACGCTACACTGGTGGCAGCGGAAAGCGAACCCGACATTTTCTTAACGACTTTTAGGTGTGAGGTGCTTTTGAAAGCGACATAGTGTGCAGAAAAATCACTTTCCCAACAGACACCGCTGTCTTACTGACCTCCTACGTTTGCGTTGCTAAGCTTTGCCAATTAGTCGACTGATTTCCTGAAAAGAACAGTACGAACAAACCGACGAGCAGAGGTTTGATCGGATGATGCACTGGTTCAATACAAGTAGATACCTCAAAATCGGGTGCCCTCGGTCGGAAAGTCGAAATCTCTCCTTCCACGACATGAAGGTTATAATCCAACAAGCATACGAGACTGCAAACGAATTCTGCTTCTTAGGGGAGAAATCCAAGATTAATAAGCGCATTCTGGTAATCATGAGGTATACATGCGTAGAAGGAAGTCTAACTCTATCTATCGAAGTGCAGTAGATGAAGATACAGGCGAAAAAGGGACGTGAATTGAAGGGGGCGCACTTACCTTGATGACGGAGGATCCCTGGACCCTTCACAATGACAGGGTTGAGACTGACGTCTGCATTTGGTTTCACCTTATTCCCGTGTTCTACAAAGAGGCTATTAACAACTGAAGCGACACCGCCGTGAAATATCTGGAAAAGTTTCGTATGGAAGTTTTCTATACAGAACCCGTGTTTATGTGTCGGAAATGACACAACGGATCTCCTCGCATACGGGACAGTGGCCCATCCCCTTATCCCTGTAACATATCCGTTGTAGACCAGAGTTCCACCGTGTATTCCTGCAAGCAATTGATGGTCGGCAGATGTAGGGGTCCCCGAATCTGGTTGTCAGACCGAACGGAACTCCAGATCCAGTTGAAGCTGCCGAGGAGATCAGGTACGGTTCCTTGCTCTCGCGTTGTCTGTCAACTGGCGCGGTTGGCTCGAGGATGATTTCTTGTAGCACCGAATATGTTGTGATGGCTGGAGCAGGAGGTGTACCAAAGGGGAGCGTCGAGGACGTTGCTCAAAAGAAGAACTTGCTTGGGCCCTGTATACGTGGGCTGGCCTTCGGGCCACGCTCAGGCCCCATTTCTCCAATTTTTTTCGGAATACATGTACCAACCTCACTTATGCCTTCTACTACCCCATTGGAAGTCTCGGGACGCTACACCCGAAACTTCCCACACAGTGGAAGAAGGCGGTAAGTGGAGCTGAATGCATGTATTCTATGGAGAACAAAAAGAACAAACTTGAGCTTGGAACAAAGGTCGGCCCACACATGCAAGGGCCAGACGAAACACGGTATTACACTGCTCCTCTCATGCTAGCCATCATAACATATTCAGTATCGTAAGAAAGCAGCCAAGGGCCAGAAGCACCAGTTAACAGCTACTACGAGACTGAGAAACGATAGTTGGTCTGACAGCCAGACTTTAGGCTGCATACATCTAATGACCATCAATTGTCTCCAGGGGTATACTGTAAAACTCTGATCTAAAACAGATGTGTGATGGGGGAAACAGGATCAGACACTATTCGATACATGAAAAGAACTGCAGTGTCACGGGTATAGTAGGATAAGTTCCGACACGTAATGTTTCCGGATGGTCCACGGCAGTGTCACTTCAGCTGTTGATAGTGCGTTTGCGTAACAGCGATAAAGTAGAGACGAGCGAGGACATCATTCACGGATTTTCTCGCCAATGTCATTAATGAGCCTCCTCCATACCACTGGTACGTGCAACAAACGGCACATGCTGGGATAGTTGTTAAACTAAAGTCAGGTTCGCTTTTAACTGTCACCAATGTGGTGTCCAGTGACTTTCCACAGAGTGATTAAAGGCAATAAATCGTCGAAAAATGCAGCATTTGATCTTCTAACCCTAAACACACCAAAACATCATTTAATAGTGGCATTTTAAAAGGAAATTCTTGTTTAAAAACCGCTTTTTGGTGCTGTGACTTGTTGTAAAAAAATTTGCAATTTTAATTGTTTTAATGGGCTATGTTGGGTGCGTCAGCCACAGACCGCTGCGCTTGGAAGCATGCGGTCGGCCAGCAGTCATGTATGTGTTTTTGTCGCATATGCTGTTCTTTATGTAAGTAACCAATTTAGCCCAGCAGGTCAGATCAATAATGTCCTATCTAGTGAGTTTTGTAAAAGATCGGGCTACACCGAAGAATTGTCTTGCAAATTTTGCAAAGAACTAAACCTCTTTGGATTGAATGCTCTTAGAGAGTCTTGTCTCGCATGCTGCGATGTTGGACACATAGCATCACCCTCTAAAGTACATTGCAGTAGTTAATTATCCTTTCTTGAGAAATATCACTACGGCGCCATAGTAGCGTGCGGATGATCCCTGAGGCGATACCCTCAAGTCGAAGGTAGGTTTTTGAGCTTCACTTCCAAGTTCTGTTGAGAAGTTCCTCTTAGAATTTTTTGTAGAATTTTCATCTAAGTGAGTTACTTGACTTACTGCTATTGTTTTTATTAAGCGTTCGTGGATAAAATCACAGAGTCCCCAAACATCCAATTCATCACCAAATCCGGCCATCCTCCTACAGCCATTCTCTTGAATGAAGAGGATGGTGAGGCCCAAGAAAGTTATGCCATTGAAACTTGGGATACCGACACCATTGAGGATTTTTTCCGTGAACGCCTACTATGAAAATCTTTTATGGAAGCGGGTCCTGCACCAACAGATTCTACCTATGACGGCGCGTGATTAAAGAGTCTCTGTGAGGCTTGTCACTCGCCTGATGCTCATCTGTTGTTGTGACCCTACATACTCATGCCTATTCGCTAGTTCTCCCGTCGAGATAAATTTGTCTCACCTGATTTGGCCTTATTCTGTCATTTGTTACCTCTACCAGTCCTGCTACTAACGAATGTTAGTAGCCAGACCTTTTGCATCGCTAAAAGGGGTTAATTACTGTCACTGTGACGATCTTGAACTCGGGGCCACCTACGCCTTGTTCGCTTGCTCATGTATTTGTGGTGCACGCGAACCAACTACCAGTAGCGTCACTTCATGCTTTACGCTTACATGGGAGAGAATCGCTGTTTAAACATTTTCCCATGAGGAAACCTTTCTTGAGGAACTAATGGATAATGTCATAGATATAATGCATATGTACAGCCTCACGACCTCCTTCACGCGGAAGAATGCGTGGTGACAGAGGAGTGACCTTCCTTTCCCTTGTGCACATTTGACTTAGAAAAATAGTCAACTCCATGGAGGAAAAATGAAAGGAAGCAGAAGTAGACGAAGAGGACGGAGAGAAGGGAAAGGGTGATTAAAACTAAAAATGCGCAAGAAGACGGCCACAACGAGCGGATAGGCGGAGGAGCGATTTTCGCGAGGAAGAGGATTGATGTTTTAGGAGACCAGAGTAGTGGAGGGGAAGAGGCGATCTTTGACACCGCCAATCGTAGATTATGACGAGGTGGATATGTGGCGAAGCGAAGCGTCAGTTTTCACAGTTCTGATCCAAGTAATCACCGATTTTTTGACAGATATACTCGAACGCTGGGCGTCTATTCCGATCCTGCAAAGGAATAGTGCAACGATAAACGATTTTCCCATTAAATTCATTGTTGTAGTTAACTTGTACATGGGGACAAATAATCACAAGTAGTTTAAGGATTAGACAGCAATGGCTTATCTGTAACGTTTTTGCCTTATTCGCACAGCCGTCGACTACTCCCTTTAATTTGCTAATGGCATAAAAGACAGCTATATGAAAAGGTGATAGGAGCTCACGTGTTGCCAGCACTCGAGCATGAGAACGTAGATTCGGTCGGGACAGACGGCCGGTTTATGCAGACGTCCCCCATCGACTATGAACTGGTATACCTGCGAATTGTTCATCCCATGGTATGGATTCTCCAAGCAGTAAGTAAACACCTCCCACATAAGAACGCCTGAATTCACAAAAAAAGTATTTTTAACAAGGGTATCTGCGAAACGGCATAAGCGATTCGATAACAATGTTTAAGTGTTTACGTTAAACAGTAAAGCGGTGATACTACTACCATTCCCCATAGCAATATTGAAGGTTGAATAACTGCTGTCAACATCTGTCGCTCACACTATTATGCAAGTTGGCAAATGCTCAGATTCAAGTAGAACTCCGTAACTACGAAATATGGATCACGAGATGGGAAATTAGTGACCAGACCATCACGTGTTAAGATCACGAACAGTCCAGATGCGCGACAGAAGACGCATCAACACAGATTTGCATCGCGTACAACCGCAGTAGTTCAGCGCCGAATTAAACATTGGTTGAGATAGTTAAGGCCGTGGACGGGAAGCAGCCCCACAAGAGATTTAGCATCGAGCTGGAAATTAACCTTTCAAGATGGTCAAAGAGGGACGTTGACCATGTTTATACGTACACGATCCCAAATCTATGCACCTTGTGAATACTTGCAAGTAATGTGCAAAACACTTTCAAGGTCTCCGGTTTGGTTAACTGTAAATCATTCACTGTACCACAAGCGCTGGATTGGACACTGTCCTATCGCTATTCAATTAATTTTTAATTAAAGTTCAAATTGCATAATTAACTCAGGGATACGATTCATGGAAGGCGATGCTGAGACAAAAAAGCTCAATTCAAAATTAGGAAAGGCTCAACACTTGCCAAAGCTCCAAACATCAGCTTTGTCAGTGTAGACAGACTGAAAGACCTCTGGAGCAGCCCAACGGACAGGAAACTTGGTTCCAGCACTGGGCTCATAAACGTTGTCCAGGAGGAAGCGGGCCATGCCGAAGTCAGCCACCTTGACCACTACTGAATTGCGCGAAACTGACTTAACCAGGCAATTTCGCGCGGCCAGGTCCCGATGCACGAACTGTTCACGCTCGAGATAGGCCATCCCATTGCCTACTTGGGCGCAAATATCCGCTAGCACCACTGGACGATTGCAAAACTGGGACTGGCGCTGGCGAAGGAAATCCCGTAGTGACCCTAACAGCCAATAAAACAAATAGCACTAGATAAAACATTCAGAGGAGTGAAAAGCGCTCCAGAATGCCGCTTCAGCAAGGAGGAATCGTAAAACTACACACTTATAAACAAGGCATACCAGTTTAAAACTTAACATATTTGAAGAATACCAACTAGAATAAATAATAATTTTTTCGTACACTCATGTATAAGGACGGCAAATGGGAACTCGTGAGCTTGCAGTTACACATAAGGTGGCAGACATTCACTTCAATTCAACGACTAAACCACCACTACTTATAAAATGAAAGCAACAGAAAACGAGCAACAATTTTGGCTTGTGAAGGCATTGGCCAATCACCCAAAGATGTAAACGACTAGAGTCCGATCAAGAATAATAACCCCAAAATAATCACTAGTCCGCCTCAGACGCAATGTGTTTTGTTTGTGTAATAAAAAGGATGCAGCTTCCTATCCAACCTTGCGAACATAAAGTGTAACTGCGCCAACTGCTGGATTTCCACCGTCCCTTCACCTCAAGCATGTAGTAATTCCAACAGAAGGTGTCGTACTGCACCGATTGGTATGACAGTAACGGTCGAAGCTCGTAGGAAAATAAAACGATGGTCCATTCCCACGAAAGGCAGAAACGTTGTTAACTGCCGACCATGTTTCACAAATGGTGTAATGCAGAGAGAATAGAGTGGACAACAAGGTTCACTCTTCTACAAGGGGCGCCAACACAAGGACACACACGCACCTAGAAGTTGGCTTCCTGTGATTGAATGGACATTTTAAATAAATGTCATTTCTTGCAGGTCTGCGTCCCATGCAAGTATTGAAATGAGGCTTGGGCGCGCTATGAAGAGGCACACAGGTAGACACAGGGTGGGTGGGGAGAGGAGCAAATAAGAAATTACAGGCATGAATCATTCGCCTGTGAATTAACGCGACTGATGCGATTTCCTTTTTTCTCGACCTTCTCCGTGCCTAGTCCTGGTACATGTAAGTCACCCAGACTAAGTCGCGCTCTGAGAGCCGGATGAAACCGTAAATTTTTGGGACACCGCAAACAATTGCGTATAACGCCATCACTAAGGCTGGGAATGAGCCGAATGAATATTGATAAAATTTTGAAAACGACTTCCTCTCTATGGAGACAGAAATATTATAAAGAGCGGTAGAGCAGAGTATTAATAACAGAATCCTACTGAAGCCGGTTTTATTTATTGTGCATTGGGATATGGACCCATGTGTAGTTCTCTTTAACAATGGACTAAACGGTTCGCCCACGGGCAAAAAGTGCTGCACAGTACATTGCTGGACTTGTTGACCTTAATTATGACTACCAGGGCAACATTAACACCTACGCAAAACGAACACGATCCAAAATGATTAAATAAGCAGATTTGATGAGAATGATGGGCAAAGCATAAATAATGAAAAAGGTCATGAGTTCAATTAGCTGTCAAAGAAAACGCCCATCCCATAGAAGTAAGCAGCAGTTTTAAATTTCGTTCGACCATACGGGCAATTCAGTCTGCGCAGGCTCTACTTCCACTGACTTCGAGGCATGCTGACAGCCTCCTAAATGTTATGTACGACTGCAGTGTATGATCATCCATATAGCTTTGACTTGTTACTACTTGACGATCGGCTCAGGGCAGCACAGGAAACACAACAATGAAATTAGGGCAGTCGGACCCACACAAGACCACAGAGGAGCAGATGAAAGCAATGTAATGTTGTCGGAGTGAGCGCGCTCTAATGCGAAACCAAGGAGGTACGGAGACGCCCAAACAGTCAAATCACACCGAGGCAGCTTACCGTATTTCATATATTCTGTGATAATCATGATGGGCCGTTTCTTCAGCACAACACCGAACAATTGCACAAGATTGGGGTGATTAAGAAAGCTGAGAAGAGAAAAAAACAACTCAACTACAGGATGTAGGCCATGAAATGATCCTCAAATTATTCACTGACTATTCACCTATGCTTGTCAATACCATCATATTTACGCCCGGTCCATACTCTGAAAAAAAATGACTTTTCGGTGTATCTAAATAAATAAAGTAGAGTTTTGTCACCAATCAGCTAACCCACAGGAGAAATTCTCTCGACTAGTTCATGAAAATCCCCACATTTATTTGCCTCTAGTCTATAGTAGCTGTCCTTAGAAAGGCCATAGAGGTGTAATAGTGGTAAAAATAATAACTTGTAAAAAACGTTCCCGAAGCTAACTAACCGCATATTCTTCGCCTCTTCAATAAAGTCCTCCTCATTCATAGCGTTTTCGACCATTTGCTTAACTGCAACTGGAATGTTACGAAATTTGCCTCTCTTGACAACCTTTGAAGAGAAAAAAGGGGTATACACTGGGTGATATATACGACGATGACGCATATACGAAAAGAGAAATGCAAAGTGCCTATTCACCGTCGGGACTTGAGAGGCTCTCTTCGCAAGACACCGAAATAATACAGAAAATACTTTAAAAAGACAGAACCCCCTAAGTCGAGTAATGAGTCACAAGACAGTGGATACAGAGGCACGTAAGGCGAAAACAACAATACGCACCCCAAACTGGCCTTTGCCGATGGGCTCTGGGTCGATTTGCAGTTCGGCAGGGTCGAGCTCGAACTCGTCGAGACCCATACCAGCCGTAACAGGACTCTCGCGGTCCTTCACAGGAGGGGAGCGTAGACGCACCACCAGGCCCCCGGAGTTGTGTTTGTGGTAGTGAATCACCTCGCTAATGGTCGGGAAGGCGTGCTTCTCCGAGAGGTAGAACTGCGCCTCACCGCCACTACCTGCACTAACACCAGCACTCACTCCACCGTTGACCTGTCCACCATTGCCGCCATTGGTAATGGCACTGTTACCGGCGCTGCCGTTGGCTGGGGCACCAGGAGCCCCACCGTTAGTGTGGCCGTTGGAAAGATTGGTGCCTGCTTCCGTCCGGTGGATGTGATAGTGGTGCACCCGCAGCTTACCAGCACTGAAACCAAACCATAGAGCTAGTGAACAAAATGTATTAATACTAAGAGTAAAAAAGTCATTGCCCCGTACATAGTATCATCAGCAATCTGTATGAATGTAGCACCGCAATAGGATGAAATAAAATGAGTAAGTCAGTGCAACCGTGGGAAACTCGTGGACATAGGATTTGTAAATACACGAATAAAAGCCTCGTCACCCTGTCAAGCTAACGTCAATGCTAGCAGCAACTGTCGGCCAATGGCAAAAAATCGGTGATTTGCAAATGACCATAGAGCCGTAAGATTGGGATTTGCAACCGTGTTCTTGAAAAGGGACGTAAAGCTACCAGTCAAGTGAGAGAGGATAGATCTTAGGGGCTCAACTCTTTGTAAATCTGAAAACTTGCACCAAAACCTTTACCTGCATTTGTGTTTATCATGCGAAATAGGGATGGTAGTACTTTTAAGAGGTTGTTACTCTCATTAGCATTACGAGACAGGATATAGCACTAATCTGATTGGCGTTCAAATGAGATGAAACAGACATGTCGTATCATCTCCGGAATATTGTTAATTCCACTTCTCGCCAAGCCTTCTAAACACCACTCAGCATTAGCCGCCACATTAACAGATTTACATAATCTCCCCAAAGGCATGAAAACACTTTCTTATTCATACAGAGTAATGTGTGATAATGACAGCGCAGACCACAAAGCCAAAAGTGAGTCATACAAGGGAGGGGAGAGGGAGGGTTGGTGACAGAGGAGCCAATAGAAGGCCGAATTAGGTTAAGGTGGCACGCACGTGCGCATTCGCACACACACGCACTCAACGCGAGCGCACACGCAGCCGCTGGTGTTAGTCATCGAATACGGGAGCGCGTGTGGTTACCTAAATTAGCAGCTGGGACAGAACCCAAGAACTGCCTCTTGGGCATGTGAGGCGGGCACTTGCTTGATCGTTTCAAAAGTGAGGCGATATTAAGGTACAGATAGGGTAGTTCGACCTCTGGCACTTTAACTTTTCACTAGCTGGCAAGAAATCCGGAAAGTATATTTTGGAGACATCGACAGAAACGCTTAAACAACTTAAATGAATAACCGATTGAAACGCCTTGAAGAGTCAAGACAACGTTGAGGGCAGAAACCACCCTTGAGGAACGAATTCTGCCAAATAAATCCCATAAAACGCAAGTCGGGAACAGACGCATAAAGTAGTTAATTTTGAGAACAATGAAGCCTCGAGGAACGTTTGTTATGGGCAGACTTCAGCGAATTCGGACGGAAACGCGACTATCACACAGCGGAGTGAGGCGCTCATGAATTAGTGCTATGACGCAGAAAAAAAACGAATGCTAAGACACCAAGCCTAGAAATGAGGAAGTACCAACAGAGGGTGTAAATGCGTTATTTTGGGACAATAACCCTCAATCGGTACTGCTTGGCTGGTGGCTGACTCAAACGCAGACAAGAGCATATCGGCGAAACATGAATCACTGGATGGTGCGTCCAATCACGTTCGCCAATGGCGACAAAGGAAAAGCCAAGTTAACTGATGAAAGCAGTCCAGTGATGTGGAAGTTCAAATACTAGAGGGAACAGATCCAGAAAGGAGAATAAAAAGAGTAAGCTAGACGTAAACTGTTAGCCGGACGTAGGAGGAAAAATTTATCTGCATTGTAGGATACGATAGATGCAACAGCTCATGAAAGAGAACCAGTAATTGCGATAGGAAACGATAAAAATTATTAAAATTCGCCATCAGTTTAAAAACAAGTGATCACTGCGTCATTTGAAAGAAAATAACCATGGAAAATTGACAAAAAACAAAAGCCTTTACTAGGCGAGGCATCAAAATTCGCTCAAAAACATGGGATCAGTAAAAAACCAAAGAGCGTCATTAAAGCTCTGTTTTGTGATTTTGCACTTCGTTGCATTTAGAAAAGTTCTAAGAACAATAGCAGTAAGGTACTTACACATCCGGATCCTTCGAAGTCACCGACAGTGTATAGGTGTTCTTTTTGCTCACCGAATCTCGAACCAGGAAGCAGCCCTCTCGATTCTCCTCCAAAAGAATGGCTTCGGCTTGTTGGCGAGTGATGTCTTTGTAATACCAGCTAAAGAATACAAAAGTAGTACCAATGCACAATAGTCGACGTTCAATTAGATTCTGAACTAAAATAGTTGGAGAAGTGCACCCCCTACAAGCAAACCCAACGACCAGACAAGTCAACACAACACCCTTTTGATGTTTGAAGGCCAAGGCTTATCAGATCCCTCCATTCCTTGCTGCTCCAGAAGCTTGTCTATCTTGTGGATCAGTATTCCTCAAAATGCAACAGGTCTCAAAAGTAAATAACAAATTTGGCCACAAAAAAAGACCACGCACGAGGTCTTTCAAACACCATATACCATAGGAGGGCGTCGAGTAGGCATACACAACACTCAAATTATACGACAATGAAAGAAGATCAAATTCGTGCTATTCCCATAGGATCAAGTAAAATTCAAAGGTTTTTGTGCTAAAAGGCCTCGAAACGGGAGTCAAGGAAGAGAAACAGTCAAAACAAAACTTTAACACTGTCAGGTAGTTGCATTGACTGCAAAACTAATTACGCGAATCAGAATATAAACAATTCGAACGCTGACTCACAAGGGATTTCTCATTTCCGACAACAAGTAAAATTCCAGACACTCCTAAATTAACGAAAGTGACCGTTTCGCGTGCCACAATCGAAATTCTCCATGGATGTTCATATCACAATACGACAATATGCAGACCATCTACACAATTCTTAAATAGATGACATTTAAAAGTTTAAGTGAGAGTCAACTGGTTCATTGAAGACGAAGAAATCCCACAAGAGCGTGAGCAAGGGGAATGTAAGCACAAGATTTCGATTCTGTGAATGACAGTCATCAGAGTATCAGCAAAATAGATTTAAAGCTAAAACACGGGAGATCGTGCGTCTACCAATGATTAGTGGATCAAAATTGGAAAAAAATGACAAGCAGAGGTAAGGAATTACGCTCAGTGGATGCACTAATTGACGTAAAGCCAAAAATAATTCATATTTGGGGCGTCAGAAAGTCACCAACATGCCCCCAAGCAGCCTGACCTCCGGCTTCGGTTTAAGCTACAATCTGATCCGAAAATTTCCTCGGATTTGCTAGCCCAACTAACCTACAACCGGTGAAATACTTGAAATGGCCTCACATTTCAAAGAGTTGGATGGGAAGAATTCCGCAAAATCATCCAGTAGTGAAGGATGCCAAGATTATTTTGAAGTAAAGTATATTCAAAAGAAGTGCAATACGGAAATGCACTCATAGTGACAGGTAATTACTCTGACCAATGCGTTTCATACTAATCATTTCTGAAAGCGATACTAACAAACCTAATAGTACCTGCTTTTACAATAATGCTTATAAAATAACAGCTTCTGGTGTGGAGGTAGCATAAAATTTCCCTCTTTTCCCCAGAGGCAATAAAATAAAGTTAATGGTACCACAAACAACGTGCATACAAAATAAGAACAGAGACGGAGGATGATGTAGGATATTGTTTTTTGTATCTCAGGGAATCAGCCAAGGTACGTATTTAAGCGTACACTGGGTAAAGTCAAGTAGATATCATTTTTGACAGTACGAAAACATGAAGGTTATGGAGACCGTAGGGGAAAGAAAGCAACCTACAGGCAATTTGTAGTCCAAATCGAATTACCCCGCACTTTCAGTGTTACAAGAAGAGGAACATCAAGCATTAAATACAACCCCACATTAAAGCCCAACCTCCAGAAGTGGAAAAAAGAACTTAAGTTCCAATTATACTTAGAGAACTATGTTACTTCTCATAGCTATAGGGATTGTACAAGAACAACGTAAAATTGGAAAATGGAGGCCGTAAAACCGTGTTGAGCGCAAAGTGAATGCTTTCAACAATACTGTTTCTCCACAAGGCAATGCTTAATTGTACACAATTAAAAGTTGGGGAGTATACGAAACCAAAACGTCCCTAGATCGCTTAAGTAAGAAGTTGTAATGCGGTGTCGCATTGAGTTTCGAAGATGCATTAAGGATTACAATAAGGATAGCATTATTCAACCTGAATCGCTTCAAGTATTTTTTTTGCGTCAGACAAAATACCTAGCGAGCATACTCCTCTCCACGATTCATTGTTCTCCCAACTTTCATCGCCTTCATCAACAACCGATCGCACGTGATCGAGGGGACGAAGCTAGAGTTTTGTTATGACCGCTGAAAACCATGTTTCGGAGCCTACGTCTCTCTACCTCAACCTCTAGTTGTGTAGGGAAACAAATGGTTAGCATGGGGAGATGGTCAGCCTACTAATTCTTACAAACAGCTTAAGTTTTCTGGACACCGGAGACAGAAATAATGCCAACAAATACGAGTATGCATTCACGCATTGCACAGAGGTGGATTGGTGAAAAAAGTAAATGGGATGAAGCTTTTGAATGGATATGCTCAAATGAGTGAATAACAAGCATGTAATAGCAATAGTGTGCGGTCAACCAAGCTTAATCTAACACTAAACCACATTTATTGGACGTAATGAACCTGTAAAACCCGGAATTCTTCTTGTTGCCAGGTGCGGGATCTTTCTGCCTTAACAACGCCAAAAAGTAACAATCACCGTCTCGATAACCAATCAGAGGATCAGGTTAAAAAGGGAAGAAAATTACAACCTGTACTTATGAGGAGACAGAGAATTTTTGACACAGACGCCATCTCCAGCTTAAAGTTGGATAACTTAAGGACAAACCCATGTACATTCGTGATGCCGAGGTCATTCAATGCATGTTGGAGCCGTGTTGGCGTGAGGATCCCTAAGGCGATTAATTTAAGCATGATTTCTACTACAGCAACCCTTGTGAATTTCCAAAAGTTAGTCAATAAACAGCACAGCATAGAATACCTACACGATAGCATAATTAATGGACACCTCATATAATACCTACAGATGGAGTTCAAAGTTGGAGCAAATCCCTTTTGTCCAAGTAAAGTAGACCCACCGCACTTCATTCGTCTATTAACGACACTAACGTTAAAATTTCAAACCAATTACAATCAGGATGAACCAGCGCCAAGAATTAAAAAAAAATACCTATTTAAGCCAATGAGATTTAGCTTTTGAGTAATTTAAGTTGAATGAATCGCTTTCATACTATCTTCCTAAAAAGGAACTTATATGAGCAATTTTGCTAGGCTACTCAAATGTTTCAAGCAATCAAAATCGCAACTAATACACACGTATAGTATGTTCATATTTACTTGAATTTGATTCGATCGGAATTGACAAGCGTTAAAGAAGTGAACTTGACTTACTCGAAAGAGTTGAGACTATTTGGTTTGTGGATGTAGTTTGTAGGCACATAGCCGGATTGACCGGCCATATTGCGAACGTACCACCACTGAGCGTTACTGTCATTCACCACGTAATATTTTTCTCCCTTCTGAAGAGGCAGCTGATTCTCACGCACAGGATTGTAGTTATGCACAGCGATCACGGTCTTTTCATTCTCCTCCTACAAAAGGAGGCAAAAATGTGGTCGTCATTTTTCCAGCATTTCTTCATGGCTGGTAGATTGTGCTCAGCGCTTTGCATCTACACGAATGTATGCCTGAATGCTTTTTTGTCACTTCCGGGAAAATCGCAGAATGCATTAATGCTGTTGCCGGGAGTAACAGGATAATTCGACCATACCGGAAATACCAATTTAGCAATTAGCCCAGAAGAAGGCAGTACTTGCGCATGTAGGCGGCGACGTCCTTTTTTCCTCCAGCAATTACTACGATTTAATGGCAGTAATTCTTATAGCACGAGTATTTTTGTGTGCAGATGTCCACGAAGATGATGCATTAATGTTCAACAAAAAAACGTGTTGGATCGCTAGTTCGTGTCCTTGACAAGCGTAATACTGGACAACATTTTCAGTGATCTAGTGCTTTAAGGTGACGATACGCTAATCGGAATGCATCCCATGCAGCGCTAGGAGCACTCGGAGAGTTGACGATTTGTGGTACGCACATTATAACTATGAGTGCCTTAAAGAAGAGGGATGAACAAATAATGAGTCATATTACAGTGATAAGGAAAAAGCTGCATAACAGTGAAATTATGACCATGCGAGTGACTCCAGGGTTGGGTAAGGATGAGACGTAATTTTTATCATTACTAAGGGGAATGGGGGTTAGAAAATGCCACCGAATACAAGATTAATTGCTACCACATACTATTCGAAGTCAATTCAACCACCTGCTGTCAAGGCATGGGAGGAGTCGCCACTGCCACACACACCAATAAGTACACGTGTGTGTGTGTGTGTGTGTGTGGGATTACACGTACATAGGCCATCGGCTAGCGTAAACAAAAAGGAGACGAGTTGTTGGCTGTGCAAACATGCACCAACCTTGCGACCCAGAAGGAAGCCAGCCTGAATATTTTCAAATGCGAGGACGGAGGGGTAAAAGGGGAGGGAGGTAGAGACAGATAAACAGGACAGTTATTTCAGTAGTGAACACTCGTTGATCTCGGTGACGTAACATTCTGATGAATGTGCCGACTCGGTCACCCTGCTAGTAGATACATTTCCACACAACATAACAGACGAGTTCTACAGAAAAACAAATTTATCAATGTCTTAGAAGGCAAGCTAACTCATTAGCATGTAAAATCCTGCCAGATGCGGGGTGAGGGCGCCAATATTTAAATCAAACTGACACAAACTCAATTTGTAGTAGACACCCGAACTCTCCAAATGTCAATTCTACACGTGTTGGTTTCGTACCCCATAACGACCGATTTGATTATTATTTCTAGCAGATGGAAGAGGAGGAGGGAGTCGTAAGGGATGAGCTGCGTAAACAGCAGTTGCGATTAGGCAGGATTGCTTCAAGCAAGAGCTATAGAGTTGACAACCTAGCCCAAGAAAGCGTTGACGAAAACAATCAGTGAGGTGAAAAATGTTGCATTATGAAGCAAACATGACGACATAAACGTTTACCCCAGACCGACAAAAACTCAGATACCGAATTAAGCCGATGCAACGATGAAAAGGGAGCGAATTGGGAACGAAACCTTTCATAAAGCCGACATAGGGCTCTACTTTACGTGTGTGAGAAAACATAAAAAAGTAGCATGAATAAGTAAGTTTAAGGTATTAGCAAAAATGAAAAACTTTGTCTTGTTGATCAAGGTTAGACACCATTGCAAAACTACTTCCAAAACTAGTAGTCGGGACCACAGGCAGATTTTAATCTTGCCAAACGCCAATATATTTTTTTCTTAAAAGCATTAAAATCTAATCTGGATTTAAACGAGCGATAAAATGAGCGAGGGTGGTAAGGAGGAATATGACCAATTGGGACTGGTGTAGACGAATCAACGAATTAGGAAATAATGACGCAGTATAGGTTATTTCAGCTTCATACTCTGAATTTCTTTTCAAAAAGGAGCGCTAATGTGTTGCAGTAGGAGGGCAATACGGAAGAAAAACAAAAGAGTACTGTCGGTAGATTCCAGAAGCGGCAGTGATAGCAAGTTCCAACTCCAATCGGTAACCAAACATACGCGACTGGATAGGCCATTCGCCTTGCCTCACACTGCTAGACGACAGCGAGACGGAGGCGAGGAGCTCAACATAACGATGACAGCATTTTCAAATCAGGGGAGAAAAAACTCTCATGACACCAATCCCTGCGTCTCAAATAATAGGAAGTGAAGGAGGACTGGTGTTCTCAAACGACGTGAAGAGATAGTCCGAGGTAGTGCAGAACAGACAAATAGTAGGAGTGTGTATGGCCATATATGATGCAAAAATACGGTCGAACGACGAGACCATAGTAAAAACGAGAGGATAAAGTAGTCCAGCGAAAGGCCCAACTGACGGAGTCCATATAAAGCAGTATACAGCCAAAGTTTAAAACGATGCGATTGTAATTAGCCCCAAAATCATAAATTTAAGCAAATGGAAGTGATGAGGTAGTATTTAAATTCCCTTGGTTGATAGCAGGCTGATTTGGAAACTGAATGACCTTGAAAAAACCAAGTATGTCTCGAAAATCCAGTGGCGAAGTGAATACAATGCGATTCCTCTCAAAACGTTAACTTTGAGGCAACACGAGAGAACAGAATGATTTTAAACAATCATTCGATAAGGAGATTGTCGACTGGCTTCGTGCAGGCGAATGAGAAACAGTAAGCAACATCGCGTGAATTTCAATTGAATGCGGTAGCTGAACGATACTTTCAGCAGAACGAACATCCAGATGAGGTGATCGAATTATTCGGATTCTTCGCAAAAAAATAGAGCCCACTTTGCAAGTAAGAATCCAATCGCTACTAACGAAATGTTTGTGAGGAAACACCCAATTTGGTGACGCCAAATGAAGGTCGACTCAGTCCCTCAGGTCGGCAGGATCTGATCACGCCTGGCGCGTGGAGTGGCTGGCATCGGCATTTAAACTTGTCACACTTAATAAACAAAAATATAATTAAATAAGTGCACAAACACAGGCGACACATGATGGTTAATTCGATTACTATGATGGTATGAGCACGTTGGCATGAGAAGACGTGAAAAAACGATAAAAGGAGAGAAACTGAATCAAAGCGTGGATGTGGTGATCACTGCGACCCTGTTAAAGCGTAATTCAATATAGGAGACGAGACTGTATACATACATACAAATGACACTTTCTAATCCTTTAATGAGAAAAAAAACAAGCGAATACGTGAGATTATTACTGAAATGCACTCTATGAATCAATAGAGCAGAAATGGGAGTCATGAAGAAGCACAATTCAAGATGTCTTTATGATAAGAGATTGAGGCAAGTGAACGCATGTTTTTGACGCACACGAAACCTCAGGGTGCACCTTTTCTTGGGCTTACAGTCCTGCTCCTAGTGGGACTTCCGAGGACTACACAAAGAACCGAAGTGGTTGCCGGTAGTAGGCAACCGCAATGGAACTAGCAAGAGACCAACACACCAACGCAGCTAGCATTCATCCCCAACGTGCAATCATAACAATTTAATGCTGCTTCACCGTATACCGTAACAACTAAAATTGCTCCAATATTAAAGCGAGATAGAGGCAAGTGCTGTCCGTTGCATGGGGCTACAAATGTGTGAATGACCTGAACACAATCGCATCGCACGATAATGTAAGAGCAGTTAACCAGATAAAATGTTGAAACCAAATCCTCAACCTGCGAAATTAGGTGTTATGTCTCAGCAACACCTAATATAATGCGTACCTATAGACGTAGAGTTGAGTAGCTATAAATTTACCCAATTTTGATAGTTGATGTGTTTTGTTGTGTCATGACTATCACACTATACGGTGACAAGTTAGTCCACACAAATTTGATCCATGAGACCATTTTTAAAGTATCGGTGATAAATCATCTAGCTCAGTTCATTGTTTAGTAGCAAAGGGCAGCACAGAGGACAAGAACAGCTTACAAGAGATCTGAAGAAATAGTCTGAGTAAAATTGTTTTAAACCTTGGATTCAGCAAAAAGATTACAATTTAGCTGAGCAAATTGCAGTATTGTATAGCAGTTACTGATCAGCAATGGAAAGAAAAGACTCAACAGTAAGGGACAAACGTAACAGAAAACCATATAACGGAAAACCTATAGTAGTAATTCACGAAAGTCAACTTAGAGTGCAGGCTTAAACCACGGACATCCTTTTAATAAAAGATGGCAATGACTGATAAGCAGCAGAAGCAGATGCATAAGTGACAGGAGCACTGGAGCCAAACAAGTACACACGGGAGAAATTCGTAGGAAAGCATTCGAGTAGGTTGAAAATCGAAGGGAATTGAAGAACGAAATATGACACCACTGGCATGCTACCAAGGTGCCTCCATTAGAAAATAAGATTTAGGAGGTGAATGTGACGACTTTAGCTGTTTATAACATTTTGTTCTCTATGAAAGCACAACGAAGGTGAAGTGACAGTAATGTTAGAGCACACATTTGATATTTTCTCACAACCCTTGCGCAATTTTTAACGCGGCTACTCTGTGCGGGAGCCCTCAAACTAAAATGCATAACTGAACATAACATAACATAAAATTCATATTCAAATTCCCCAAGGCAGGAAAAGCCAGTAGAGCAAGACCAGCAACCAATTTATCGAACCTTGAGGCAGCAATTCAAAGAGGTTGAACTGCTCAATACTACCACCTCTTCAGTATTGCCCAAAACCCGACTTGACTGAAAAGCGCCGGGAACAATGGGCCAATTTTCGATGAGAGCTGTAATTTGACTCCAAAACAAATAAAAAAGTAGGCACTCCTTGAATGTTTTGAAATATCGAGTATCTGAAATGATGTTTCACCACAAGCCAAATGCAGGAAGGAGAAAATTAAGCAAACTTTTGGGGGTAGTCCACTTACTGACACCTTACGCCAGCAACCGTTGTAGACCTAGAGGCAAAGAGACACCTTCAAACAAAATTTCACCACGAATCATGTCAAAAGAAAATACCAAGTTTTTGAACATCAGAAATCAAATGTATGACAATACCGCGGTAAAGGATAAGGCAGCTGGCGAAGTACAAGCGCAGATATAATTTCTAGAGTAAAACAAGGAATTGCAAAAAACGAACGTAAATTGGATGCCAAGTGATGAATGCCAAAACAAAACAGCCATCAGGGATCACTTCAACCAGCCCAGCACGGATGCGAAAAAAAAAGCCTGCAGTTATTGGAACTAAACGACAAGCAATACAAATAAAACGGGTATATGGGAAGACAAATAACTGATGGGCAGAGTAGTGGATGTGAGATTTTTACAAATGTCACGAGATTAACCCATCGTCTGGCAAGTGGATGCCCCGCAGCCGTCATACTGATCACTGTCTAGTACACTTGAGGAAGAGAAAATCGAAAACAACCCACCAAGGCATCAAGTGAGATCAATTAGCTTGAAGCGAGAAAAGCATGCATGAGAGCGCCACACAAGTTGAGCGAGGCAATTAGCACTCTCAGAACTCCAAGACCCTTCCTAGGTAAGCTGGCGGTAAGTGCACTAGAGGTGTCTCCTCAAGTATGCTCATATTAAAGCAATAACCACTTCACAGTTCTCCATATGATCACGCAATATACGGGACCTCATGATCGTCACACAATATGGATAAATATACATTACGTAAACCAGGGACCTGGAAAGAGGATTTGTGAGCTTAACCCTCTTGAAAGTGGAAAATGACGAATGATAAAAAGCAGCCTCGATACGTTGGCAGTGCTTACCCAATCAAAAGATTGGCCACCAGGAGATTGAGGCAGTCTTCCGGATCGGCGAGAAGCCAACTGTTGTTGCTGCTGTTGCAAATGCGGTTGAGCAGCAAGCATGCTCAACTTGTGTTGCTGAGCTAGCAACAGCTGTTGCTGTTGCTGCTGTTGAAAGAGTAACTGCTGTTGGGTAAACATGCTGACGGGATTTGGAGGAGGAGCGGGAGGGGTAGCCATTATCACCTTTCCTGCGACCGACTGGGCCACAGATTGCTGGGGCACCTGAGTAGGAGGAGGGGGAGGAGCTTGGACGGCAACCGACTGTTGGCCGCCCAGAGGAGGCGCTGAAGGCGTCTGGACTTCGGTTGAGGTAACAGGGGGAAGGCAACCTGGGAAAGCAGAGAAGCGACGAGCCTCGGACGCGTCGGTGTTCGTCCCAGAGTCAGTTGTATTCTGGCAACCAAGAGAACGACGATTGATGTCATCACAGCAACTGTATCGACCAGGTCGACGCCATACACCAGGATGATAACGAGGCAGAAAACAGGCACCCCGCTCTCTTGTATCTGAAGTCAAAAGAATGGCATATCCAGATTGTATTCCAATTGTTTTCATCGTTACTTCACCAGCGCAATATCAAAGTGATATCCACAAAAAAGAAACGACAATGATGAGATTAAGGATTAGATAACGCCTAAAAATTCTTTGCAATGCAGATGAGGATTAGTTATAGATTGGGAAAGCAAAAAGGTTTGAGAATAAAACTAGAGCCATAAAAAATTAGTGATTTCTTTGCCAATATAACAAGACTATGGGATTTTTTGAAGCAAGAAAATGAAAAAGGTAACTAGTTTGCAGGCACTTTGTTCCGAGAACGCCAGAGATATTTCGTAATGGAAATTTGATTCGAACAAATGCCTAGGAAATGGAAATCTAAGGTCAAAGACAAACAAAGACGATAAAACAAGATACATTGTAGAATTCAGTATTAAATCCATAACCTGTCGACATCTCCTGAAGGTTACACTCCTTCGTACCAATATGCACTATCTTAAATCGTTTCATATTCAACCGCGGCTGTAAGGGTGTAAAATTCCTAAGAATAACCCCACCAAGAGATAAATAGACTTTAATCAGGTTTGCTAATAGAAAGCAACCAATGGGTTCATACAACGGAACCTACAAAATCGAATGAGACTTATCCAATCATCTCGTTCTATCTGCGTAGGCGCCACTATATACAGCAGAAACCAGTTTATCGAACTTGGTTCTTCGACGTAGGCAATCTTAGAAAAACCGTTTACGAATATGAAAAACGGTACCTGTAAGACATTTTTTTTGTTGTCTAAATCGTCATCTAAGACCTTCTCTACATACTTAACGAGGGTGAGAGAGACACGGCCTTTTTCTTTTCCCCGATTCTAAAATTCGCAGTTGACCGAAAAAGATGCCTTACCCCACCACTGACTTCAAAATATTTTATATGGTAAGGCGTGAGTACAAATTCCCGAAGTTTGTAGCTGGGTCGACTAAATATTTTTTTATTCATTGATCTTTTTGTCATCCGGGATATTTTGAGCTCCTGATCGGTTGCCATGTCTAAACGCAAAAAATAAGGAACGATAAGAGCAAAATTGATAAGGTAAAATCAATATAAATGCGCAGAATTAAATCTCAAATGTGTATATATAAACGTATGCATACAGAGCAGCTAAATTTCTGGACACTCATTTCGGATGCTGGGCCTGAAAGAACATTTGACCGACATCAGTTAATGAAGCAAGGGGTAATTGTAAAAATACGGTATACAGAGAGGATGTCCAGCAAAATCAATGTAGAACTACAGCATGGAATGACACTGACTAAAAATCTCGATTGTGTAACATAAAACAAGCGAATAAAAAACAGAACGACCTCTGCTAGACGAAAAAGAGTGATGACTGGCGAAAATTGAGTATATTGCACTGTGCAAAAACAGGCCATCATATTGTCACTGAGTAAAACTGCAAATATATTTGTTAATCGCCGTTCACTTACGCACATGCCCATAAATAAACAGTAATCATGAGTAGAGCTAATAAGTAAAAAGCAAACAATGCCGACAGTAAAAAAGTACTTTAAGGAAATCAAATCAAGTACCTCATTACGTATAATAACGTTTAATACACTGGAAAAGGAAAACAACAGACTGACCAGACAACGACCAGGTCGGCAGAACAACTCGTATTGGCGGACAAATTTCGTAGCCACTCAAATCTAGCCGTCCATCAGCCCTGACATGCATGCCTCGCTAAACGTCCAAGGAAAATTGTAAGGATGGTAAGACATCCTGATTCATTTTCATCCAGGTTCTTACCAATATTTAGGTACCGACCATAGTTTTATTAACAAGGAATCTAAGGATCTAATATTCTTTTGAATGATATAATGTAATTGGATAAATCATTAAAAAGGAATGCTCTCTAGCCACACAAAGCTTAGACACTGCTTAAATGAAAATTGATAACATTATGTACATAAATGCGTGCATTAATTCACCATTGCAACCTAGGAAATTATTCGATAAACACGGATATTTTGATGACTGAATTCAACAACACACGCGGTGGAATTTCAGCATCGAAGCTCCGGTATATCAAGTAGTCCGAAGGCGGCGTAATGGCGACAAGAATCATTTTTGTCTTATTTGAGGGCAAAAAACTTTAAAATAATGACCCATGATTGACTATGAGAAGTACATACAAGGGTAGCACCTAGCGGCAGTAGAATATTCTTCTAATAAGAGTGCCATCGTTGCGTTCGTCTCAAAAACCTCTTCGAATCATTAAACGGGACTGTACTAATTTCGAAAAATACCCCATTCACTCCGTGCTCAGAGTAAAGGATTGCTCCCTGAACCTGCATGTTTAATATATACTAGAGTGTTTAAGTCGACCTTTATAGGGGAGAGGTGGGAACCGAATTGGAATGTGGGTTCCGTGTTTGAGGACAGTGAGGAATCTCTTCAGAGTGATATCTGCCGTTCGGCTCACCTGTACTCCTAACCCCGTTCTTCCTGTAACCAATGCCTAATCAATCTAATGCAGGTCCAAATTATCCGTCCATACAGAGCATACGACGTCCTATTTTACTCACTTATGATCGTAGAAGGAGCTATTTCAGCTTTGTATTACTAAAATATGTCTGTAACAAATAAAAAGCTGGGTGGGTGAATTAGGCCTTGGTGATAGTTCAGAAGAGCTCCATGCTCAGAGTTATGGGAAGAATCAGTTTATTTTCTAAGCTAATTATAGTTTACTTAAGGAGCAAGTGACCACATTTAAGGTGCTGCTTAGCGAGATACAAAGAAGCTCCGCTGCATCTAGTTTATGGTTATCATTTGAGAATGAGTAAAAGTTAACCGCTTTGTAAGTGTTTAATAATTAATTAAAGCGCAATAAAATTAATACGCTTTGCTTTAAATTTTGCACAACCAATTTTTTCACTGCTGCATATATTTAAGAAAATGTACTTTAATATTTTTAATAATCCAAGTAGTAGTTTAGACAGAGAGGCGTTGATTTCAGATGTGGCTTTGCGCGTTATCTATTCGCCAAATACGGGCTTGTTGTTAGTGTGTTTACCTTTGTTCCACTTGTGTTTTCATACTCGCTATAGCATTTGTGACCCAGATTGCATTGCTCTGGTGTCTTAATCTTCTAGTGAACGTCGGTTTCTGATGGGTGTTGTTTTGCTGGTTTAATTATGCCTACGTCCAATTCTAATTCTGTGTCCGAAGAAGAATGCGATTTGCGACAGTGTGCAGAGTGGTTGAACCGGTGTCGTATCATTCCAGATGATCACCCTACTTTGATGCCTGACGGGTGCGGTCTGCAGCTAGTTCAGACTCTTATGGATGGTGTCAAACTTTGCAATCTTTTAAGCACTTTAACGAACGGCGAAGTGGATCCAAGGAAAATGAAGGACTTTAGTCCACAGACACAGCAGTCGCCGTTTTTATGTTTCAAAAATATCCGCTTATTTGTGAAACTGTGCGAAGACGAGTTTGGAATTGATAAAAATTTCCTCATTGAACCAGGGGATTTGTATCATGCAAAAAACTTTGGAAAAGTCATCGAGCTTTTATCACGGCTGTCTCGTTGCAGTCGCGCTCAGCTCTCAGGAATACCGTATGCTCTTAATAGTTTTTCATTTACCTTTTTTGACAGAGGATTCCCACCCGAAAATGGCAACCTTCAAGTTCCCCATGAATATTACAATAACCTTAAAGATATCGCAGCATCCATGTATTTGTCTGCAACATTTTTTACTTTAATCCTAGGGAAGACATGCACGTCACTGCAGAATCTAACTATGCTGATATGGAAGAGGAGACTAATGAAATCGTTTATGATACGATAGTTCATGGTGGAAAAGGCTCCACGACGGTAGTTTTTTTCAAGAGTAAATGTAATTTCGTAGCAGACGGAAGACGAGCCTACATCCCCGAGGACATTTTGTATAAAAGAAATCGTATCTACTGAGAAAAATTATGTTGATGTTTTAAAAATGCTCATCGAAGTAAGCCTATTTTGTGCATTATTCGAAACTTTTAGAAATATAAGTGGCCGTTGTCAAAGTGGCTTTCATCACAGGAATTGGAAGAGATTTTCAAGTATATTGAGGTAATTTCGGCATCGTCGGGCTCTATAATTCCATTATTTACTCTAGGAGCTTCATTGCATTCATCGTGAACTCCTATCGAATTTGAGCCTGGCTGTTAGCACGACATTGGCGGTGGTAACGCTTGGCGAGGTCTTCATAAAGATTCGCGACCGACTGTTGATTTACGGTGGCTACTGCGGTCATGTGCAAAAAGCTCAGACACTCGTCTTGGAGATAACCAAAAATGATGTTGAAAAGCGAAACAAAATTCAGGTTTGTGGCAATTTGGGAAACGCGCTTAATGCTTTCATGGGTCCTTGTTGTTAAGTTTCACTGCAACTTTCTTTTAAGGAATGTCAAGCTCAGTCAGACAACTATAGTAAATTTCATCTCACAGAGCTCTTGACTGTTCCGATGCAAAGAGTTTTGAAGTATCATCTCCTGCTTGAAGTATGTTTACTGTTTTAACTTAGATCAAGTTGATTCCACTAGTTTACTGCCAGTTGCAGTGTCAGCATGACATAATTGAAATTCTGATTAGCTAAAGAACTACTTCGGAAATTGCATTCATTTTTATGCTGTCTTACGTTTGTATCATTTCTTCATCAATTTATATTATTAACTACACTACGAAACTTGATATGTTAATCAGTGCTTATTATCCTCCTAGCAACTCTGTAGGTTAACAGATGATGATCATCCTGAAAAGCCCGAGTTGTTGACAGCTTTGGATGGTATGCGAGAGCTTGCGCAAACGATCAACGAAGTGAAACGTGACTTGGACACCATTAGTGCCATTGATCAAATTCAAGCGAGGTATGCCCATATTCTCACGAGTTCGAATGCTCTTCTTCTTTGTTGAAGTTCTACCTGACTTCAGTATAAATAATGGTATTTTCCTTTTTGTTTCTTCTTTACAAATTCTTTGCGTATAGGATGTTCAGCCTACCCTGCATTTATTCTACACCAGCCGATGCATTAGAGGCAGTTGTAGAGCTTCTATTCTTAGTAATGTTTCTATTAAATGTTTCATTAAACAATTTAAATTCGTTCTTCTCAACGGAATTGTGTTGCAACCTGTTTGTGAAGATTATAGTCACGTTCTTTTAGCTGTCTCTATTACAATCTTGAAACACGCTGATGTGCACGTTCCAACAACTTTTCTGGGTCATCGTAGCGTTTTCTTCTTTAGATTTCCAATGTTCTAGCTCCTTGTTGCGTTCGTTTTAACTTTAGAATGAAGTATTTCTTTGAATCTGCTGCATTCAATTGTGGCAGGTCTTTGTGGCACTATTGAAGGGTGCAAGATTATGGGGCTGACAGTGTTTAAAAAGTCGACTTTCTAATCCATCTGAAGTTGGCAACAATTGTTTGGGCTTATTTCTACGTTGAATACGGTCCAGCATGACCAAGTTTGTCATTTCCCTTTTTTTTTTAGCCTTCTGGAAATAACGTTGGTAAGTGAATCCGGTGAATGTCCAAGATTTTTTGCGCTTCTTATTGCAAAGGTGTTGGACAAACGTACCATACCCAAGCATAATCTTATACAGCATGCCAAACATCGATGACTCGAAGCCTGCTCTTGTTTCCACACAACTTTTGCGATGCATTGTCTTATCTCTGCGACTGCCAAGTCATCTTCCAACTGATTCTAGGCTTCTCAAACTGAATTGCTATTTCTTGGTAACTTTCTTCCCCAGGTCCTATTAAGCTTTTATCGACTAGGTCCTGTTTAAGCCCAGTTTTACTTTACCTTTCAAGCCCACTTTACCAAATTCAAGCAACCGAGTTCATAGATGTTTTCACCTTCCCAGTTATTGGTTGTCGGTCTGATTTGAAAGTATTGCACCTTTCTTAATGTTTATCATTTCTTGGAAATGTTCCTGCTCCCGTTCTTTAGCAAAAACACTTCAGATTATTGCTGTGGCTTCATCATGGGCTTCCTGGTGAGATCTCTCATGTTCTACCACGACTTCTACGACTTTTCTTACACATGACTTGAACTTCTGTTTTCTCCTGTTGTATCATTTCAAAGGGGTCATCCTTAAGATTACACATGATGCGAGATGAAGTGGTTTAACTAATGCGCAATACCGTCATCCATCAACTTTCCATTTCAACTTAAAGGATTGTTTTTTCCGACTATAAGATCTTTTTTTTGTTTTTTTATCCATTTCACAGTACTTATTTGTTTAATTACTCCTTCTACGTATTTGGGCTCCTTCGCTTTCTCAAAGTCATTTTTGTAACTTTGCCCTTCCAGCATATCCTTTTTCCCGTGAATCCCCTTCTACCCATTACGATTCTGTTCTGAGGTTTACTGCTCTAGTTGTGATGCATGAGTATGGTGAGCTTGGGCAAATTGCTTCATTCTTAACTACTTATGCCTTGGCGTAGCGACCGCTGATCACAAATTGACATTTTGGTCTTACTTTCGTTTTCCTGTGAATTCCCGAATCATGATCGTTGGGGTAATTCACATTGTCTAACCTAGGGTGTAGGTACGTCAAAAGACTTCTGAATTCGTATTTCTTGTGGAGTGGGGTCACGTGTCTCTTTATGATGTGACGATCTTATGGCATAGATTTGTGATTTCGATTTAGGTGGGTTTGACCCGCTCCAGGTCCAATCATCCTTGTCTTCCTCATCGAATTATCGTGTTATTTTTTTCGACTAGTTTGCTTCCCATCAACCTCTGTTAACATGGGTGCACATCTCTTGTCACAATCACAACAAGATCGGAGACTCCCTAAAATTTAACATGTGTAATTGTTGTAGAGCATTCTTATATTTGATGCTGGGTGGATTTGGGGGAAATCAATTTTGATTTAGTTATTATTAGTAGACGTGTACCTACGCCCACGATGGTCTTAACAGTCTGTTCTCATATCTGGTGCTCATAACTCCGAATTCCCATCTTCATCTTATGATAGCGCTTATGTACAATTGAGCTTCTGCTTGTTGAAACCACAACTTCAAGACATTAGTCCTCTATTGTACCGCCCATTTATAGCTTTCATCTTTTCATTGTATGCAGCTTAATTTCGTGTGAATATGTAAGATATCTGTGTGGTTAAGATACGCATATGGGCTGGCTGTAGCTGTGCTTTTGTTTTATGCCACCAAGCACCCATTGTTAGTTTTTTTTGCAGTCTTCTATCCAAGCCACTCATTCCAACTCCTGGCTCTAGACTTTGGCTTGCCTGTGAATTTTAAGCCGAGAACTTTGTATTTACCGTGTAACAATCGAGCCTTACTTAGTTTGGGTTCTCCCATTCAAAACTGATCCGTTCATAGGGTTTCGCGAGTAATTTCGTTGTCCTGTGTGTGTTTGTCTTTTGAGCGTGATTTTCAGTTTAAAGCATGCAGTCAGGGTGTGGCTCGGGCTGCTTTTGAGATGTCCAATGAATCTGTTGAGTCTTGTTTCAGTGCATGTGCTTGAAAATGAATTTTGTCTTTGAACGAAAGCTATGCTGCACCTATCTTTTTTAACTTCATCCTCAACCAATTTTTAAATCAATTTACACGAATATGGCCTCTGGCATCATGTTGCCCCTAGGGATTCTATAACCGATGACTTTAGCATTCATCTTAATTTCCTGAGGCTAAAGGTGGTGATAAATAATAATTATTATATCTGGTCATATTTTCCTTATGAAAAAGGTGGTCGCATCCCTTCTGTCTTGTTTCCATTATCCCTCCTGTCTGGACAGAACACCTTCTGTCACTTCTCTGGTCTGCGCTTAACCGAGTACTTTTTTGAATATTTTACGAAATGCTAAAGCTTTCGTTTTATCGTTTTGGCTTTAAACAAAATGTGGCGGGTACAACTTCTGAGTTTCCTCGCAGATTTACCATGAATCGTTTTTTATCTGTAAAATTAACCACTTTTGGTCTATTTAGGCGCCTGCTTCTTAACTGTACGGTGATTTAGTAGCATTTTATGCCTTAGATTAAACTATGGCGTTCTAATAGAATACAGCAGAGATGCATTTTTGAAACCTCTGTATCAGATCCTCCACCTCTATTTATAACTGCGGCAAGCTCTTAAAAGTGCCTTTGGCCTAAAGTATTTCATTGTTTACCTGAATTCTAACCAAGCTAACATACTTGATTCGCTTCTCCTATCTTACCTACCAAAGCCAACCGCTAGTCCGATCAAGTAGGTATTCTGCGCATTCATTTTAAATTTACTCTACAGAGATAATCTTTTCCTCTTTATTCGATCACCGGCTTTTTTGGCACACACTTTCCTTTATTTGAGACCATTATGTAGAATAATGTTCATTCTGTAACTTTCCTTCGTCTCGGTGTTAAAGGCAAAATACTGTCGATGGTTTTGCTCTTGTTAGTGCTAAAGTAGGCAAGGATAGTGTCTTTTGGCATAGCACCTGTTTTCGAAAGCCGATAGTGTCGCTGGATGGTTAGTGCAAGAAGTGGTTGCTCCTTTTGGATGTTTATCCGAGTATAGCAAATGACAATTCTTTCCTTGACCTGCTCTATTCCTTTCAAAGTCGTTATGCTAATGTGTATTTCCCCAAATTTTTCATCAACCACAACCTTGAAGTAACTTGGTTGGGAGGGGGTGGAGCGGGAGCGAAGTGGTGATAGCCTACTGAAGCATCTTAATCTGGACATTATTGTTTATCTAACCGAATTTGATACTTTTTTCCATACGGATTAGCTGGATTTATCTTTCGGTCGGAGTTAATTCGATTGACAGTAAATAGCAGTCTATTTTTATGATTTCGGTGGTCACTGTGTAGCTTCGCTTAGGTGTTCAAACCTGTGAGAACGGAATGTTAAACTCGTGGCATTCGAGTGTGGGCTGCCTTTACAGACCTCTACTGCGTGGCTGCATGGAGGCAAACTGGGTATACCAGGGCTTTAACTTGCTGAGACAGGAAAACTTGGTTTGCAATCGACTTGCATATTCTCGGAATAGCTGTTCCCATAAAGCTTAGCGACTTTAGTAGCTTACTACTCATTTGTCTACAGACGGGAAACAATAAGGCCTTGATCCCTCCTGAATCTTGGCAAGACTGATGCCGACATTGTTTCTACTTATCTTCTTGCCTAATGTTTCCTTACCATCCAGCTTATTTGCACAATAAGGGTCAAAAGTGATGTTACAGAGTGAGAAGTCCGTTTTGGTAGTACTTTTTAAATCAATCCCTTCTATCGTAATGGTCGATTTTGTTGCTAGCATCCAATCATTGGGACGTTTGTCGAACATCTTTGGATTCAATAAAAGTTGAAATTACGGCTGGAAATCCTTTTCCTTAGTGAATTTTTCTAACGTTTTGGTAAGGGTATTTTGACTTCCTTAAAACTAAATATTGTACAGCTGTGTGGGCTTATATTGTATGTGAACGTTACCAATGGAGGAGGTTTAACTGATTGGTTGAAGGCTTTGGGTTACTGAATGTCCTACGCACTTTGCGACGACATCATAGGGCAAATCAAGTCGTCAACTTATAAAATTTTATGAGCATATCGTCCAGCTTATTTCTCACATCAACTGGGTGGTCAATTTTAATAGCGGTTGGTGTATCATTACTGCGTTAGACTTTCAAGATGTTAGTGACGCTTATCGTTCGCTTCTTCGGCTTAGAATTTTTGTCTGGAAAAATTTGGCACCTATCATCATCAATTGATTGACCACATTCATATTTGCTTGCACTCTTCATTTCAATTCCCCTCCGTCCGTTCTTAAAAGCTTTTGAAGCAAGATCAGCAGACATTTACGTAACTGCCCCCGTAGCGTATTCGTTTTGCATATTGTACCGGTTTGGTTGCACTTCAAGGTAAGCAAGGAAGCCGTAGGCATCGCTACCTTTGGCAGGATTATTTCTGTGAAATGCGCTTGTGAGAGCACGCACTTTGACCGCGCAGTGTTGGTGTCGGTTAGTGGATGGACTTTATCTCTCAAAAGTGCGTAGTAATAATGGGGTGGAATTCTTGCACACCAAACAGCTTAGGTTTGCTTAGCGATCCTTTTTACTTCATCAATACCCTTGTAGACACAGCGATTTGATAGGTTTCGCTGTGATTTAGGAAAGAAAACGTGTAATGTCCCATTGTTCACTAGTGTTGATTCTGGTGCACTGATATAGGAGATCTCATTTTCCGCATGCACCTTCAATAAGAGGATGACTTTTATGCACTAAAGATGTTAAGAGATAAAGCTCGTCACATTGGGTGAAGGTGATCTGTTTTTTGAGTTAACTAACGCATTGGGGTTGGTCGCATGTTGTGTGCATGAGTTAATCATGTACTTTACTCGCCTTATTTCTCTCGCTAGTACTGTCCAACTTAAATGTTGCCTTTTACAATACATGCAATGTTTAATAATGTAACGGTAATGCTTCCTGTTATTTACTGCTTTCCAGTATCGACGACTTTATCGAGTGCTCAACCAACTCAAATGTTTTCATCGTTTAAGCTTTCTGTATGTGAGCTGATCATCTATTTGGGCGTATTTTAGCCACCGGACAAGAAATTATCCAGCTACGGTCGCCGTCATATTGATGGAGAATTGCGTGTACTGAATCACCTGGACTCAAAATCAAAAATTCGGTAATGTTCTTTTTTTTCGGCGATGTTCCTGTTTTGTTGCCCTCCTCAAGCATAATTCCTTCTGTTACTTTTGGTCGTTTGAATGTTTTAAATTCATTTGAAAGACAGCATCTTCCTTTCCTTCCTTTAGTGCACTTTCATGATAAGGCGTGAAAACCTGACGTACTAACATATCTGTCCTGACAGTTCACAGTTCTATTCTGATTATTATATGGACTTAAGGTTACCACATTGGCAATCCGATATTGGAAATACGATCAGCATATGGCATGCCCTAATTCCACTTTAACCATCCGTTTTCGTACGTGCCGACCTTTCCAGTTTTGCTGATATACTCAATCTGGAGAGTTGTGTGATCTCAGGTCAACTATCGCAGTATCTGGATTTACCAACTCTAGAGGTCTTTGCTAAAGTTCTGTTTTTTTTAAATGGAAACACCGGGCCTATGTCTGGTTGTAGACAAGATGATAAACTTTACTGAGTGTTTCGTTGACCAGTACACGTATACTTCACTGTGTTCATGATTTACCATAATTTGATGCGTTTTTTGTTCCGGTTGAAACCGCAAAAATGAAAGTTGCACTTGTTGTGAGGTGTGCCACCTCTCAAGTCCTTTGTTTTAGACGCCCTCGTAGTCCTAATGTCACAAATCACTTAAGTTTTAAGAAGTTCAAAACATGCACAGTAAATCTGCTTCCGTAAACGCTACCACATAGCCATGAGTGTCAGTAATTGGTCATGCCTATGTACTTATTACGTAAAACTAAGGAGTATTTTGAAATTGAGAGACCTTTGAGGTTTCGGCAGCAGTTAACAGATTTTTCTGCGCTCAATTATTCGTTTCAAGTTCACCTGAATTTGTGCACGTTGGATGATGCACTGCAGAGTGTATACGCTCACCTGAAGTGAGTCGAGAAAAGGATGCGAACTTGTTGCACTCTACGTAGTACACCTCAAACCTTAATCAACAATGACATCTTGCTAAAATAGGTGCTTCTGGGATTTAATGTTTTGCGGAGTCGAAGTTCTCTTGGTCTTTACGCAGAGTTTGACGAGTTCATTTACTCCGGCGTGGGATGCTTATTTCTAATCAAGAAACGATGGTCCTAATGGTTTCATTCTACTGAAGGGTTGTACCAGAAACGTCAGTAATTGTGAAATCGTGCATTTGTCATCGACGTGGTTAACAAAACAGAGAGGTGATTTGCGACCGTTGGGAGACTTCGGAGGGTTAGTAATTCAATCGCCAAATTGATTCTGCTCTTTTCTCTCTTTCTTCTTGGTGTTCTACTTTGTGGCAGAGGAGCATTTTTGTACTGTAAATAGCCGGCAGGACAAGTCATGTCTAAAAGGACCGGTAAATGCAAACCCTCACTTAGCTTGCCCTTTTCATGAACCAAATCTCTCAATTCCTTGTTCTGCTTGAAAGGAAACGATGGGAAACTTCCCAAACTAATTTTAAGGGTTTTCCCAAATATCACTTTAAAGTGTGCTAACCCATACCTAAAAATGAACCTATAACTTTGGGCTTTATGTCTACAATTAACAATTATGTTCAAATGTCTACTAAATCGAACCAGATCGCTCTTTTTGTGCTTCGTATGAAGCATGCACACATTTCCAAAGCTATGCCTTTTCAATGCATTTTTTATATCTTTCAATGTTTGTTTACATTACAAGCCACTTGAATTTATCTGTTGCCAATACTGTTGCTGATGGGCTTTTAAATGTAAACACCTATCCCCTTTGCTAATTGGCGTATTCAGTGGTAGTGTGCATAAGATGCCCTGCTATTTTCGACCTGTAGCCGGTAGCCCTTGTAACCATCCAACTCAACACTACAAATCCTTCTTCTCACGTTACTAAATACGTGGGTGTCTGTGCAAAACACAATGGAAGTTCGTTAGGTTGGCGTGACAGTCTAAGTTAGCTATTGTGATGCAAGGGAATAATCACGCGTTTCCACCCTCACTCCCCAAGTGCCTCATGAATTGAGACGTCCTTTATAATTCATTGCAACTGAGTCATCAATCGGAGTGCATCACAGGTATCAACAGAGTTGCTGTCTATCTCCTGTTCGAAGCAAAGCGCAATCTTTGATCCAAAAGATTCTGGAAGTGATTTTGACTGCATTATTTTGCTGCCTTGAGTCTAGACCCCTATCTTTTTCATTACTATGCAAGGAAATAATTGCTCCTTGTCCCCAGACCTTTAGGATGTTAAAACCGGCTCATCGGATCGCAGCCATCTTAATTTAGTTTGATCAGCGCCCTAATGTCTTTTGATCAGTGGCAAGTAGACCAACGTATCACATGCTTCCATCCAATGCGCCCATAAGTTCGAAAATACATCTCGCTGTTTAGGCAGGCGTGTCTGTGCATTTATTAATTGAAATCCGCAAACTTACCGACTTATGGTTATCATTCACTAATTTCGTGCGGCTACTTCACTTCCCAAACAGCGTCTATGTGCATTGTCGATGGCTTTCTTGCTCTCATCCATGTGATGTAATTCTGATTTTTGTGACTTGATTTGTTGATTACATCAGCTACTAACTATGTGTTCATGTGTGGGTATCGCACTGTCACAATTCGGCTTTCTTATTTCTCCGATCTGTCAACTTTATGTTCTTTTCTTGATTTGCATCACTTAAGCTGAGACCACTTAACCTCCATTGCGTGTGTTCTTCCTTGCTCTCCCTGTCCAATCAGTCTATATTGCGTGTCATTCCTTTGGCTCGTGCCATTAGCGGTGCTCATAGTAGTTGGGAGTTGACGAGTATATTCCAGAAATAGTAGTCAAGTTAGTTGGCTTAGTAAATTGAATGCTTCATTCCACTGTCTACCATTTTTTTGTATTTAATAAGGGGGATCTCTGCTTTCAACTACGGTTGTGATTTCGTTGTTTTATCATATTGGAGTCCTTCTCTCAATCTAACTTCACACGCATTTCAAAAGTACAGTACTCCAAGGGGTTTTTTGCCACTGAGGACTATATTTTACCCTCAACGAACATTTTGCGTTCGTATAAATAGGCCTCCTTTTTGGGATTTGAAATTGGCTATGTTTGGATGAGTATTCACAATTTTTCATTAGCTTGGTTTTCTGCATGTTGATGAAATTGTTCTTTAATACCACACACGGATGGATTTTGTGAAATGCAAATCAGCCGCCCCATCCGTCACCTAACACTTCTAACTTGTTCTTCCTTTTTCACACTTACAGATATGTTTTCCTCTTTGACAAAATCCTTCTCCTGTGCAAATCGAAGGTAAGTTGCAAATTCCCGTTTTCGATATTTTCTCCCCATTTCTAAGACAATATGGTTACCCAAAGCGTGTCCGCAACCAGTTTTTAGCTGTGAAAGAGACCACATTGTCCATGTCCGGATTTCAGCCGCCTAGCATGATTTAGCTTAGCCAGTACTGCGGCCATTGTCACAGCTCGGTATTTTTATTAACATGGTGTCAACCGATGATAAAGGGTACACATGTTTGACTACCGTAAACAACGGCGCAAAGTTCACGCAGAAGGTGCTATTGTACAGCATTGCTGTTGAACAATTTCATTATGCTTTGTTCCACTTCCTTCTCTTAGCAAATGCAATCCACACATGAACATTTATTTTGCTTTCTTTTTTAGCATATTTAATTTGAGAGCTTAGAATTAAAGAAACAAAACTGTCTCCCTGTTAATTGTGTCTTTCACTTTGGATTTGATAATCACTGCTCCTGTCTCGCACAGCCAAGCCGGACTTTGATGTAATGTGCATCGCTGTCATATGCACGTATGTGGAGGTTGTTGCGGTTTGCCGTGTTGGCTAGTGACTAAGTCTAGCACACATGTTTCCCACCCCATCCACCTTCCCACCCTATTGCTCTGCGTCATTGCCCATCCCCACGGTAATTGGCTCCGAAGTTTAGGCCACAGTTCTGTCGCCCTCAGGGTTAAGCATAACCTTTTGCCTTAAGTTGCACATCTGAAGTTTTATGAATTTGGTGTCGAGGGTTTACATTCTAGCTGAAAATAATTGCATTTAGACACACTACTTCAACTAATTCCATGCTCGGCCAGTGAGCTGATTTTTCATAGTTTTGCCCCTCGTGCATGTAAGACGCCATCCTCTCCTCCATCAGGAATTATTTAGTTACTCGTCAGTCAATCTTGACGGTGTCAGTCCCCCAATTATTAAACGATTGCGACGTCATTTCCAGGTGCAGGAAAACATTGTCGATCGCACATCTCACGTCTTGGGGGGAGTACCGAATCACTCTAAGGTAACCAACAGAGTGAACGCTTCGGCTCAGGAAGCACGATCCTCTTTATCATCACTAGTCTTTGCTTCTTCAATTCCTAACCCCCTTTTGCGCTTTTGCTGCTGTGGTCTTAACCAGACACTGCTTATCCCATTCAAGGCAGGGGTTTGGATATTTAAGCGTTATCATCCCTTCAGATTTAAGTTCTCTGTGGTGCGGTGTTTGCGCTTTGGGTTGCATTCTACGGTTGATTGACCCATTGTTCTCCATCTAATTGTGTTCTTTGAATTTTGAGGCCTTACTTAAGCATACTTATCGCAAATTCTCTTTATCTAAACTAAAATTTTTCACGATCTTCATTTAACGTTGCATTCTGGTGGTCTCATTTCAAATACTTCATCTAGGGTAGCCAGTACTATCTTCTTGAATTCGTGTGATGAGGGGAGTCTTCGAGGTTCATTACGTTTATCGGCGGATCACTGAAGGCCTTCTAGGCCCTATCACCGTTTAGCAACTTTTTACTAATTTTCGGTTGGTTTTTTCATCTCTGTTTTCATGTCAGCACTTCAGCATCCGTCCACCGGTCGCGGAAATTTAAGTTACTGCTAATTGAGTATGCACTTAATCTGGACGATTTCGTTACTTGTACACGCCGGTAGGAGTAGCGTTTAGGTGATCATTACCTTGCAATGCCACTTTTCATATGCTGAAAGGTCAGCCAATTATTTAAAATTTGGTGTATAGTTTCCTTCTATTTTGATTTAGCTAGCTTACTTAGATCCTGTGATCTCTCGTTCCTGCAATGGTGTAGCTCCTTATCCGTGCCAGCCTCCACGCCCACACCTCCATGTGACTAATCACAAGTCGTATTAATTGGCCGAAACTATCGCGACCCACCTCTCATGGGCCTTCTATCATCACTAATTGTTCAGGGTAAAAAAAATTGAGCTCGTTGTTTTTTGGGTGCGAAACAGTCAGCACAAATTATTCCTGTGTCATTTGTCATATTTTAACGGGATGGCAGGAGTCTCATCTGTAACACGAACCCTGAAAATAGGGTCTAATCCCTCTCTTAGTTTCGCGTATCTTACGCCTTCTGAGTGGAACCATTTTAAGAGGTTTAATTTGGAGCAATCATAGTTCCCACTGGCACAGTTAATCTGATAGTTTGGGTCAAGGCAACAATCGATCAAGATATTTCCCCATTGCACCCCAGAAACGACCGCACTTTTATTCACACACCAGTGCTATTCCCAACCTCATATGCCATGGTGGATGCAGGATATAACACTATCTTCATCCTCGCATTTTATTGTATGTACTACGTGTCAATGAGTGACTAATAAAATTATTTGACTTTTTTAGGTAGAGGACTGTTTTTAATAGCAAATTGAGGGATTGTTCTTTCAATCTCTATATTGTTCAACACTACACCTCGCCTGTCTTATCCAGACTAAACATGTTTGAGCGTTGAATGTTGACCATGAAAAGGACGTCTAAGACACACTTTTAAATAATTAACTAACTTCCCTATCCTTGTCGTTGACGGGGTCGGTATTCATTCTCAAGTTTTCTTGAAAAACCACTATTGTATTTGGTACTTTTACCTTTTTTCAAAGGTCACCCGTTATTGCAAATAATATTGAACCATTTTGCAAGTGCTTCAACACTAGTGCTTTTTATTACCTTCGGCCGGCACCAAAACTCTCGTGCAACTCTCTCAGTGTTCTCCTACTCCATTCTCCTCTTGATCTCCGGGGAGATGCTTCTAATCAATCGCACTCTCGCTGGTGGTTTTAGTCCTTTAGACCTTCTTACTCCAAAAATATGTTGAAGTTGCAAATGAAGTTTGTCCTTGAATCTTGGGTTCCGTATTCTCGATTCAGTATTATCATCAGCTCACAATCCGTCGGTTTTGTGATTTTCAGTCCAGTAACCTGCATAATGAGATTTTGTACTTCATCCGTATTTAGCTCCTTCAGAAGTCTTCGAACGGTTCTAAGGTGATCCATGAAGACAGCATCTATCATCATCATCATCATCATCATCATCCAATTCAACTTCTTTTTTGCATAATCTAGGTATCACTGCCAGAGCTTCGCTGGCGTTCCGATTTCTTTTTGCGGAAAGTCATTTAGTAAAGTACCACCGGTGTTATTTTTTGGCTCTCTTAAAACCACTCCGCTCAGCAAGCACTGGCTTATGAATTGTCATCCTGACTCTCGTAGATGGCTTCTTTTACTTCAATTTTGGTTCAGGTACCACCTTTTACAAATTTAGTAAGTGAAGTGTTTTCGGGTAGACACTGATTTCTGTGATTCTGGGCGATGGTCATTTTTGAACATCGTGCCATGATGGATGGCTCAATTAACAGTCTTAATGTACTTAGGGGGATAATTATACCTTCATGGCCGCCTATCACATAGTGAACGGCTCACCTCATGCTCTCGGCCTACCGTCGAAGAAAGGAGGAAAGGTGGGTGTTGTCACTGCTTGCTTATGATTTGCTCTTCAAACCCCAAAACACATGATTGGTTCAAAGTGGCCCCTCAAGCTCTTCGTTTAAATAAATAATACCAAAGCCGTAGTGGCAGGCTCATCAAACACAAGCCATTTCTCACTAGTGCTTTGCCCACCGCATCGTGACTTTCAATTGCCATAACTGGCCATTCGCACTTAGTTTCCCTACGAGTTCATCATTCCGTTGGCTGGTGAACGCGATGAAGACGTTCAGTTGACCTTCTTTGCCAAATCGGAGGAGTTTCGAAATGCATGGATTAAGGCCACTGAAACGGCGTTGTGAGTGTCCTTCTTCATATATTTTGCGCTATTTGGAGTTCTGTCTGTCACGAATTGCCTCCATTGCCTACTGTTGATTGCATTAGCAATTGAAAACTCGTATACAAAGATTGTGTCAGCACTAGGTATGAATCTCATTGAAATACAATAATTGGGAAGAGTTTACTTGTTTCTAGACATGGTGCCGAAGCTAGAACACTGCGAATCATGTCGCCTGTAGCTTTAAGCGCTGATTATGGTCGATCGTGTATTTTAGGAGTAATCAGTTCCCTCCCGGCGCCAAGGACAACGGGTATCAGTTTGAAATGGCCACCTTCAAGCAAACAACTTATTGTTGCATGTGTAAAAAATTACTTCAGGGCGTTTTCTACCAGGGATACCAATGCAGAGGTAATTAGCACTTTTTCACTTTGTTAACTCGTTATTTAGTTCCGAAGCTGGATATTTTGTTTGTCGTCCAAATAATTTGTTAAATTGGGTTAACGTTCTCCACTTGGTTTATTACCTCAGGAGTGACTTTGTTTGCGACTTTAGCCCTTTTCGTTATTGAGACACTCTCCTGGTAAATGTGCTGCACTGATTGAATCACCCAATTAACATTTGCAAAGAGGTAAACATGCATAAAACCTACCAACACCTTGGCCTAAAAGTCAATGTCCAAATCAAAGAATTGCATCAATGACAGACGGATTTCATTCAACCAAATGCAAACTTTGTGAATTTTACACACAGCTGGAAATTACGATTAAAAGATGTGCACTATGCTAACAGGACCTTGGTGTCTGGACGCAAAGTTGCATCTCGTGGCCACCTCTTATGCTGTTAGTGTTTCCATCACTTTTAGGTATCCACACCATTAGTGCCTTCTGGTTTACCCTAATTTGTGCAAGTTTTGAAAAAATTTTACACCATTTTGACTTCCTCCTCCCTAATCATTTGAGTCTATGTTTACATTGCAAAAGTGATCCCCCATTATGATCCAAAAATGATGCATTGGGATTGTGGGTAGTAAGGGCAAAATCCATGCTTACTTTGTAGAAACCGGTTTAGCTGCACACAAAGCCTGTCTGGTAAACGTTTCGACTCTTCTCCCTCCTCACACTTCCATTTTGGTGGCCAATGGAGGAAATACCTACCATCGCGGCAGTCACATTCCCGGTGTTTTTCGACCCTCCATCGGCTCAATTTCAACCCCTCCTCAACAGTCGTCGGCACTTTCCCCTGCAAATCAGCATCACTCATCTCAGCAACACCATCGAGTCTCGCGCAATACCAGCTCCGTCTCCACTGACTCTGCTAACAGCTCTTCTCTCCACCTTCGCAATAGTTCGAACTCTTTTGAGGCCATTGGAGAGGTCTTTACAGCGAAGACTACTGTGATCACCGCTGTAGCCGCCTACTCGGGTGAACCCCCACCCCCACTTCCACCTCCTGGTGCATTTGGTGACACGTCAAAGCGTCCCAAACCCCTCTCCTTCAACATTGGCGACAGAATCACCCTTACTCAACCTTTTGATGGGTCAAGATGGCTTCATGTATGTGAATCTCGCCCTTAATTTGTGTTGCATTTTGCATATTTTGTTTAAGACTGCTAACTGCTTCGAATATCTATCCTATTGAATAACCCAAACAAGTGACATGCAGACGACTAGATTGTTTATGCTGTAAACGCGGTTGCATTGTTTTAGGTGTGTACTGCACCTTTTTGCGTCTGTAATAAGAGATACTTGGGCTAACTGGATACAAACGGTCATTTGCTTCTTACCTATTATTGATGTTACGCGTTAATTCTCATGATTTGCATTTTGAGAGCGATTGATACTTAAGGGTATAATAGTGCCGTATTACTGTTAATACTGCCAGCTCTACTACTGCTGATTTACAAATGAAGTTGCGAATTTGGCTCATCAATTGCTTCCTATGTGTTAGGTAACTGTAATTATGTTGGTTTCTCTCACATCTCTTCATTCGGTCGAATTTCCATTCGTTACACCTCGAATGCACTGTGAATCCTCTCACTAATGATGCAACTTTCTTCACCTGCATCTCTGTCTTCAAAAGTACTGACTGAATCATCTCCCTCTCTATTAATATCGCAATTCGCATCCTTTTTTGCGAACTTGATGATTAAGCGTGACCTCATCCACTCAACCTCGGTTGTTAATTTCTCTCGAATACCGGCAACGGTGACCTTGCGTCGAATGTGCCAAACCTCCCACTAGTGGGAATGTTTTTTTTATAGTAAAATTTGACGCTTTTCCTGGTATCAATTTATCTATTTACAGCGTGATGCTAGTTGCGGGGGCTCGTATTATACACCATTCGCGGTAATTTTTAGTACGGATATTGTTCTGCTAACTACCGGCGGTTGTGCATTCCATTCCACCTAGTGTTTTCTTAACCAAATATTGGCTTGTTTGTTTTCCTCATTCACATTCAACTACTACTCCGTAATATAATATTAGTGCGTGCGCATTCAAAGCTTGTATACATTTTTTTCTTGGCGCATCAAACAGAATAGCTTGTGCATGCTTTCATTTCTAATTACCCGCACAATTTCGTTAGCCCTTCACCGTAGGCTCCCTTAGGTTTGACTACCCTTACCTCATTTTTCATGTTTAAGTTGGTGAATGCTTGATGTGTCTTGGTGATTTAGGCATTTTTTATTCTTTCTATTTCATTACTCTGGGCGCTCACGAACGGTAGCAGTGGAAGGGGCACTGGTGGGAATGGCATTAAGACGGCTAAATCACCCTATTCATAGCTTGATCGATTTTTTAATTATTTAATTCGATTTTAGAAATTCTGTTTTTGCTAAAACCGCACACCGTCTCCTCGCCTCCATTTTACGAAAGCCTTTTCATTAGATTGAATGCATCAATCACACATTGTGGTTCGGACATATTTGGTCTTAGCGTGGGTCGAATACTGGCGCTTTATGCGTGCACAGGACATGGCTACCCACGCATCTGTGCATTTGTAAAGTGCGGAATAACCATATGAAATTCTGGTCTTTTCTTATTCAACAGTGATGTCAATTTTGATGAGTGCTTCACGTTAAGGTGATTCCTTGGGTCCGCTTTCGACTTGAAAATTACTGGGTTAGTTGCTGTTGCGAATTCCTCCCATCACGTGGAAACGTGTTTTTAGTTCTTTGTGCCCACTAACTGACTAATTTACAACACTGCATCACGGACTTCCTCAATCGACCTTCACATTTTAGCAAAACAACTATCAGTAATGCTCGCAGATGTGGATGCAGTCTAAATTAACAATGAGCTGCTATTTGTATTGCTTTCAAGTAACAAAATTCTCACCATCGATGAGCTTTGGAACAGGATTTTTCTCCGTCCAATGTTGTGACTTCCATGGCTATTCCGATTTCCTTTCATTCCATTCTCAAATTACGACAGTCCCTTCCCGTGAAATCATACAGCTTGGCAAAAAAGCTTTTATCAGTGGCTTCCTCTGTGGATTTGAATCATAGTTGCATACAAACCTCTCTAAAAGGCTTGTCAACATTGAAATGCACGTAATCGGAGCCTTAGGGAAGGCCTTCTGCCCTTTGCATATGTTCGTTGAATACGCAGATCGGTTCCTTTTTTAAAGTGCTCCATACTTCAGTGTTGCCTCCCTTCGCTCACCTTCTCTGAGAGACAGGTTCAATCACGTCTCACTACCTGTTTCCTGGGTGGTCCCACTCCATAGAGAAGGCTGTTTCATGTGCCTCTGGCCAAATACTTTCTGGAAGCACCTCTAGAATCTTGTGTAGAGTGGTAAAATGATGGTCAGAGATTCAGCATTTAATATTTCTTGTTAAAGATTTTTTATGTCGCAATAGTGGCTTATAGATGGCTTTGAAATTTTCATTCTGTTTTGAATTTCCTAAAAGCATCATGACCAATTTTAAACTTTTTTATAAGGAAAGTCAGAAAGTTCAAACGACTTTGCTTGTCTTGGTGTAAATTTGCAACTTTGTTGTCAGCGCTTTTGCTCGCTCCTAACCGTGTAACAATTCTTGTGTGGGTTTGAAATTCGATTATGCAAAGAATTACCTCAGTTCTCGAGAGAGGCGAACGATGTCCGGCGTTTTCGACTACACTGTAAGCAGGTACCAACAATTGGTGTTTTAGTAGAAAGCACTCCATTTTGCCATTCCATACAGAGCGATTTATTAAGCTAGTTTTTTGTTCTTTATTTCACGGTCAACTTTCATTAATGACTTTTTTCTAATGTGACGAAACATTTGTCTCTTCAGTGTGGTGGCATTTTTCCAAAAACTTTTTTCCGTAAACCAATGTGGTATTGAATATGCTTTCAAGTATCTGATTTGGTCTGATTCACAAAAAGTGGAACATATCTTGACCAATAGATCCGAAGAATTTTGACTTCTTACTACAAGATACCAAGCATTTTGTATCAGCACCTCACCTAGTCACTGTTAAAACTACTGATTTAATTTACGCATACCTTGTTGAGAAGGACTAAAGGTGCTGAGTCCAAATATATATTCAAATGCAAAACTTTAATTGCGTGCAATCTTGGGCACGTCTAAATGCCTAAGTTACGGACTGACATCGAGTTCATTCTAACTTCGCTTTTCGCGAATGCGAAGCAGCTGTGTTCTCCCTAATTGAATGCAGGACTGCGCAGTCTATTTGTTGAGGAACTTTCATTAACAATTAAACCGATGCTCTTTTTATTTTCTGAAGGTGTTGAAACCATACAATGCCATTCAATGTTTATTAGACTTCTAATTTTTTATTATTTTGGCGTTATACGAATGAAAGTTGGCACTAGAACAGGCTAACTGATTATGGTGACGTTCTCTTTGGTAACAAACACTTTAATTATTAGCATTTTGTAGTTGATCCCTCCTACTGCTGGCAGGCTAATTGGTCGCCTTGACACCAGTTACGGAAGTGTAATTTAGTCACGGCACTCAAGCCAAGACATACTTGCTTGAATGCGGCCGCCGTTGCATGATTTATTGACATGACTTCTGGGTCTTGAAACTTGAAGATCGTTGATCTCTTTTCAATGCCATTCGCGGGAAAATTAATTATCATGCACAAATGCCTGGCCTTTGGGGAACACGTTTTGTGTATCCATGTGCGTGCCTCGCATTGCTCGACCACTTGTGTGCATAGGTAATTAAGCGGTAAAAACCCGGTCCTCGTTTTCTCCCCTTCCTTATGCTATGGTTCGGCGTAATCACCTATTCACAGTTGAGTGCCTCGTTTTTTGTGCCAAATATGGGCTTAAAGTTATGCATAAATATGTGATTGTAAACTGGAGCGGTCGTTTGCTTGCAAGGCTTGTGGTGGTCAGTTTGCAAATCTCCTGGCCCTTTTTGCCGGCAATGCAAATAATTCGTACGTCTACCATTACAATTTTCAGGACAGGGCATTGGGAACCATCAGATCAAGTTTGGCGTGATTGTGCTCCCAACATACCTAGAGTTTGCTCTAAGCCACAAAGGGGTATATCAGGCGCATCCCGAGACACTTGGCTGCTTCCTCTGGTGGGATAGTCCTGAGGATTTTCCTATTTGTATCACAAAATGCTGTTTTCATTTTTACAACTAATCATGGTGTTCCTAAAGCTGAATATTATCGCTATTTAGGTATACCTCATCTACACTTTAAGTTGCTAATTTTTTTTAGGGTCGACTAAATGATCAAGAAGGGTGGTTTCCAGCGTCACACGTGGAAATTCCCTTGAAATCGGATGTAAGTGCAAGCATTGTTTTACTCACTTGCTTCCTACGTGGTAAATTTAAGGGCCTAGCAATGCTTACCCTGGACATGACATCATGATGTAATTGTATGTAGGATAAAGTCACTGGTGTGATTCAGACATTGCACATTCGAACAGAACATGTTTACACTGAGGGTTGAAGTAACCGTATCAACCTTCAAAAGCTGTCTCACGCACTCAACAAGTTGTCCTTTATGCTAATCGCGCGTTCCCTTTGTTCCACCGCTCTGGCGATGGCCGTTTCTGTATGTACCTTATTCCAAAGCTAGGCAAAGCAAATGCTGTTGTTTATTAATGTCTGCTGGCGGCCGCATTGTCGATCAAAGGGAATGATTAGGTTTACTCATTGCAAGTAAACTTCACTTTATTCATTAATGAATCAGTGTACACCCTGTTCTAAGTTTGTTTGTGGTTATGGATACTGATACGCTTTAAGCTATTTCGTTTAGTTTCCACAAACGGCAAATAAAACTGCGTAAAAGTTAATGGCACGCTGATGAATAAAGTCGCTGCAGACGAAATGGAGGGACGGCTAGATGCAAACAGACATAAGGGTTTCTCTTGGGAACTTATTTGAAAGTCTCCAACTATGTAATGGGTGGAATTTTCAGTGCTTTATTGGAGATCTGTCGCTTAACACTGAAAGTCACATTAGGCACGCCATTTAGATGTCGTAAAACAACTGAACTGACCACAATTTATTCAACCCACATTGCCAAAGTACATAACTGGACATGACCCATTGGACATTTGGCGATCAGCTCTTTACATATAGAACTGCAATAATCAAATTCAGTGAGTCCGTAAGCCACAATGAGCGTTTGCTAAATTCGATCGTTAGTGGATTTAATTTCCTACTATCCACACTAAAAATAGCTGGGAATAAATGAGCTAAGGCCTTGTCGCGTTTAATTTAACCCTACTACCACCTCCCGTGAATGCAGAGAGCCCTGAGCACAATGTCTCGCCAGATTTCTCGCGACCAAGTCATGCATTTCGTGTCGCTAAACGACACGACTTCACAGACGACCACGTCGTCTTGGTTCGCTTCCACCTCAGTGTCGTCGTGCTTAGGTCACCACAACTCCACTGAGCGGGAGGCAGGCGAGTGTCCCACTACGGATGAAACCGATGGACATCCCATCTCACCCTCCATACCGATGGTCAATGTCAAAGCCGCTCCCTCTAATTGCCCATGGTTGGTTTCATATTGAGTGAGAACGCGAGCATGTGAGATATCGCTTGGAGAGAAATAGGAAATGGTTGTCGTAAATTTTTGGTACCTGTTTTTTGGTCATATGGGTGCATGACGCATGCCGGCATGGTATCTGTACTGTTATTCCTTTTCCTCTTGCTTGCTCTCCCACTCATTTCTCCTTGTCTGGTGGTGATGGTATCAGTCTCTATCCAACCTCACTACTTCACCACTGGGAACAGTGGCCTCCTCCTCCGCCTTGACTCGGACAGAACTACCACCAATACCTGGCGACGGCAGTGGGTCTGGAGTCGCTCGCTCCTCCTCTCTCCGCACCTACACGACCCCCAATTCTAACGGTGGTACCAAAACTACCGGAAGGCACCACAGCTGTGCTGGTGCCTCCCTTCCTTCTCCTCCAACTAACCAATCATTCTCTTCTATGTCTTGGTACATCCCCTTCGCTTTACCACTTCTTCCCCCTCTTCAAATAAGCAAACAATAGTGGTGGTGGCCGCATGGCTGAGTATCTGTGTTGCATAGCACCAGCTTGAGTTCTGTTTGAGCTTGACTAACATTTACACTTCCCAATAATAATAATAATAATGCCTCAGGCACTGGAATCTTTTAACTTTTATTCACGTGACTACCAGGCCTCATGAATATTAAGACGACGCGTCATCTACTCATATTATGTTTCTGGAGCCCATTTCCCATGAAATTATAGGAGGATTGATCTGCAGCTAGTTTAGTAGTTTCAATTACTGCCTTATCATCTCTCAGCCACTTAGGCCTTAAATCCTGCTTGCTGTGGTTTTGTCGTGCATGCATCGCTTGAATTATTGCCATTGGTGATCGCCTATTCAAAGTCTCTCAACGCCATAGGTACTTTGGAGAAATGGATCGGGCAGAGGCCACTCAGCTATTGACGGGGTGTGAAAATGGTACATTTCTTGTGAGAATTTCCAAAAATGTTTCTCGAATGGGGGAGTATTCTCTCTCCGTCGTATACCACCATCCGCGTCACATCCGTATTCAGCGTAGCTCCGACTCCTGCTTCTATCTCTGCTCTCCACAGCGCTTCAAGTCCCTTGAAGTGAGTTCATTTTGCAATTCTTTGGCACCTATCTTGCTTCCCTTCTTCTCTAAACTCACACGGCTTGACTTCTTTCTTCGGTTCATATCGGCACCCAAACATGACTCACTCAGGTAGTGCATCCGTGTTTTTTCCACCTTTTTACATTTTTTTTTGCTTCCACACAACAACAGGACTGCTTTTTGTTAGTGGTACTCTAGACACGTGTACATAGGCAAGGTGACGCGGGAGATTTGGTTCTCTGCATTATGTTGCCTGTGTGCATTGATATTCATTTCTCAAAGGAAGGATGTGCGAAGGTATCCCTCTTTGCCCCTTGTTAACTTGACGATCTCTCTTGGCCACTATATTAAATGGGTGGTTTACGTGATGGTGCGGTGGCCTTCCATCATTTAGCGCTCTGAGTACCGACACTTGAAGCTCATAAAACTGACTCTTCAACCAAATCTCCATTGACTGCGTAAAGATATGTTCCTGTTGCGGTGCTAAGAATTGGTATGTTAAAGTTACTTGAATCGGAAACACTATTCGACACACTTGCTCACACATTTGGAACCGTTCTATATGTTCCCTCCTCTAAGTTTGCCTGAGAGTATCTTCACATTTCTGCCGCATCTTTTTAAAATCTATTCTCTTCTTAAATCAATGACTATGAAATAATTACAGTTCTGAACATTTGTGTACCTGATTTTCTCCTGCTTATGTATTATCGTGGAATGTATGCTTCCTTCTGAAGACCATTGCCATACCTTCAAGTTGATCTAATTCTGCCTTACTGAACCTTTAACATGAGGAAACCTTAATATCCCGCCACATAGACACAAAAAATAGCAACTCCGTTTGGAATGGACTCTTATCTACCTTGGGATTCTAAGTGTGGTTGCAAAGCGACAGTTGTTCCTTCCCGGACTGTATCTCACACTTTGAAATTCGTACACGCGTGGTTTGACATTTGCTCATCATGTTAGCTGTTTTGCCGAATTGCTTATAACACTTTTTTCTCTTTTTTACATGATCAATTAAATGTAATTGACTGGAGCTAAGCAACAGCGTCAGTTAGTTGTGGCATCCATGACGATGCCCGCATGATTTGTTATCGGCAGTCTAAAGTAAACGTCTGAAAGCAACTGTTAAACTTTCTCGGCATGTAAACTAAAACTTTATTGCTTAAAATTGGGAAGTGGAAGGCGTTGTTACTGCTGTCACTTAAAACAAACAATAAGCTAACATAGTTGGGAGCCAACTCCCACCACTTTTGGGAGCGGCATCTGCAGGTGTTGAATTGACGCCCTTGAGCGGTGCTCAAATAAAACGGTTTAGTGCACTTACGACACAAATCGATATGATCGATCCGCCAACCATGGCTTCGCGAATTGCTGTTTACGTCGCTGCGCTTAATTGCACTCCTTCTTCACCCATAAATCCATTGTTAGATATTGTGGCCAGTGCAACGGCCCAAGTCATGTCCCTGCATCACCCACGTAGCTTTTTCTCTTCATTTGCCCACGTCTTGCGTAATGGATTGCTCGGTGGAGCTGGAAGTGAAAAATTGTCTTCTGCCTTATGTTCAAACGGATTGCAAAGCATTTCTCAATGTAGATAAGACTTTTAAACAAACAAACTAAGCCATTTCTAAACTTTTACTTTGAGGCACTTGTGGACTTTTATTGCCGGGTCTCATTGAACGAGTGTTTTGATGAAGTGCAGACCTGCCTCAGATTCCCCTACCAACGATGCCCTGGTGAGTTCTCTGTCATTTATTTTGATGTATTTATGTGCATCAATTTGCTTTTTAACAAGCATTATTACTGCCTTCCAATGTTATCTCTTTGGGCTTTGATATGCTTGACACTTGAATGGCATTTGGCCTGCATTCGCGTTAGTGAACTTGGGCAACACGAATTTCGGGTAGCGCCTGTCGAATCTCCGTGGGCACGCGTAGGTAATAATGACAATTCACCTGTCAAAGCCATCACCTTTAACCGTGTCTCAATTTGCGTTGAGAATCGTTCTGTTTTTCTAAGTTGGAGAAATAAGTGCTTCCCACTTCTCCCTAGACCTAGCTTTGGACACAATCCGTACTATCAGGTCCAACCTCTGATTTTGATTGCATAAGGGAATGCATAAGTGCTATGAGTAGGATAACTGATGCTGTTTTGACTAAATTTTATTTTCATCCACTCAGAGGACAGTGTACTCTTCTACGCACGAGCTCAGCATGACTTTGAAGGTGACGCAAATCCGCGCATGCTGCCGCTGACCCGTGGTGATCTCGTGCATGTGATCAGCACTCGGGCTAAGGAACAGGGCTGGTGGAAGGGCTGGCTGAACGGGAGAGTAGGTTTATATACATATTGTCAATGTCAGTCATTGTATCAAGTCTGCTCTAGTCCATATTTGTGGTGCTCCTGGATCGCATATAGTTAATGTTATTTGGAAAAAATACATGGACTGGCTATTTTCTCATCAATTTGCACCTCAGATAGCGGAACAAATATTCGTAGTATAGATTTTTATTGGCATATCTTTTGCCATCTTTTAGATCGGATTTTTCCCTCTCTCCTTCGTCACTCGACAGCCGTGACTATCGTGCCCAATTATCCTTTATGTACATAACTAAAGTCTAGTTCACTGGATACGATGGGAGATGAGAGTGCGAGGAGGAAAGAGTGCAATTGTTTACGCATGACAATCTGCCACATCGCTATTTTCCTCTCCACCTCTTCCACCGCTTCTCATTGAAGTGGACGCCAAATCCTCCTACTCCCTTTTACTCTTCTCCCTCTCCTCCTGCCTTTTGTCATTCGCATCCTCCACTCTCCTCTATTCTAGCCCTGAACCCTTCCTCCCAGCCTTAATCAGTCACGACTTCTGTACTTTGACTTATGCTAGAAAGACATTCAAGGGGTGATTATTACAATCAAAAGGTTCGTTTCTTCGGGATGTAGGTTTGCTTTTATGCAGTCATGGATCTAGGTGACGCAGGGTCTGATGTGTTTTTCACCAAATTATCAGATCACATCACCCGATTTCTCTGTATGCCTTCAAACAGGGCTGGTGGGGAGCGCTATAAGCAAACAATTTAAAGTTCTGTGTGAAAACCTGTGGCGGTCAAGACGGACCTTTATTACAGTTTACAGTTTTGGTTTGATGGTGTGTTTGAACTGATTTTGATTAGGTGGACATTCGAGCTGTAGCGTCCTGAACATTTCCACAAGGTAGAAGAAGGCATTAAGTTTGGTTTCATAATGCATTCCAGATGAAGAAGATGGGATTGGGTTCTGGTCTGGTTTGAAGGCCAGCTCATGCGCACAAGAGCAAGAGCAATGTCAAAGTGACAAACATGCACACAGGTGAACAAAGCAGGACATTGCTCCCCTTCCTTTGAGCGATGGTTTCAGCACTATACTCGGTACACCTCATGGTGGTACATGGCAACACTAACTAATCAGTCGCCTCAGCCGTCAGCTATCATGAAACTAGGCGACTGTATTTAGCCTTCCTAGAAGCTTAAACTGGATCTTGAGTTATGTTCAATCGGAGTCCAAGAGACACTGAGAGGAACTTATGTTAATTAAGGCAGCAAACACAGTTCTGTGTGGAAGAGGATTCGGTGTAATTTCATCCCCAATATCTATATGCGGATGCGGTATGGATACTTTCTACACGGAACTTCATTTGATAATAGCTTGTCCGAGGAATACGGAGATGGGTCATCATTTTCTGGTGTGAAGAAATAAGAAAACCACTCGTCTGATGAATAATCAGTTCCCTCACCATAGATATCTGTCACAAACGGTAGACACTAGCACAAAGTAAGTAAAAAGCAGGATTCCCATTTCGAAGACATTAATGAAGTTCCCCTAGATCTACCACATTTTCCGAGAGAGCATTAAGTTGGGCAGAATGCATACATTTTAACAGAAGTGGAGGACTTCGCTGTTTGGCTTGGCCAGATGGCACGCCAATGCGTACAACAGCAATTTTACTGCCAAAGTTGTAATATATATTTATATGCTTAAGGTAGCCTTTACAGATGAGAGGTGCGAAAAGTATTCCAACACGAATCCAAATCGTAAGAAGTCTGAAGGGTCAAACAACAACGTTCGCTTCGCGTCCAATTTAACCTCTCCCAATTCCTTTACTTTCTAAACATTATGCCTAATAAAGCTTCGCCAACTAAGTCTCTTCCGAAGCCCGACGGCAGACAGGCAGTTCTCGCGAAAGTAGCAACCAGTCAGGCAAGTGATCCCATAAACAAACTATTACATAGGTCTCAAATTGTTTGAATGTCTGTATGACTAGTGGTCACATTCATGTACATTGTGCTTTAACTGGGTGGGTTAGTTTACGTATCGCGTGTTGGAATCCATTTGAGTGAGTCCCTGTTATCCAAGCCGAGTTTTTGATAGCCCAAATTTTATTAATCAAGCTGTAGCACTTTAGCAATGTGCTTCATTTATTAACCTCTCAATCCTTCAATTAGAAAACAAGTAATATAAAATAGTCCACATCGTCCAAAATGCATCAGATCTATTTATGTTTGCAAGTATAAGTTAATGGGTTTCTCAATCTGTTATTTACTCATCATTGCCAAATTTATTTGTTTAAGCTTATCGAAATTCTCGCAACTTATTTGAGGTGTTTTGCAGAAATGATAGACGGGTCCGTCAACGCCTACTTTGCCAGTTACCTTGCCGCTGCGCAGGATCTGCCGCGTCTTCTTCAAAAATTTTTTACCACCTTATTTGATTCTGATATAGGGCAAACTAATCTCATGAATACTGTTGTATCAGTTCTTACTAGCCTCTCGGAAAATAGGGACAGCAAAAATCTAGAGACATTATCATCTATCCTAATAACAATGAACGATGCATATGATGCAAGGCTTGCTGAGATGAGTGAGGTTGGTTTTATTTGTCATCAATGCTTTGAATCTATGCTACTTTAACGCTCATTAAAACTACGTTGCCTTGGACGCATAAATGATTTGTTTACTGTAAACTTTGAAAGTACTTTCCATTTGTCCGGTGGAATGCCGTCGACACTGCTGAGGTACTCGCAGTTCCCTGCATTCTTGTGCAATCAAAACTCAAACTCAAAGGCTTGGTTGTTTTTATCTGAACTTATGACAATGTATAGTTTCTCATTTTCAAAACTCAGAATAATGCAGAACACTCTGGATTTTTGGACTTTTAGTCAATTTAGTGCTTTGAAGTTTCCACAGACTCGAACGCTTAATATTTGTTTGCTATTTTATGGTAGCTTTTGGAAACGCTCGAACAAGTGCTCCAATTTTTGTCACAATCCGAATCCGCACTACACGCGAATGATGAGCAACAGCTCAAGAGTCTGATAAGTGCTTTTGCACCTGGTGGCAATGGGCAGTGTGCAGCTCCACTTCCATTAAAAAATGCTTCGCCTTCGCCACCTCCGCAGCCACCTGTTAAATCAGCTCGTCGAGCCATCCATCAACACCACCGTCCTTCACCCTCGCAACTTCTTTTACGAGGCACAAAGTGGATAAGTGCTCGGCGAAACGCTGCGTCTTCGGCTCGAGGAGGTCCGTTTAGAGGTATTAGGAATCGAGTGACATCATCCTCCGCCCATTCCTCGCGTTCTCGAACTGGTGATTTGCACAGAAGAGACCACGTTCCGTTGGAACAAGTGATAGCCAACCGACCAACGAAAATACCTCCCTCCCCATCCTCGATTTCTTCTTCAAATGAGTCAGATGAGTGCAACCAGCCGCGTCCAAGGTCGAGAAGCACCTCTTCTCCTCTGCGCAGTCGTAAAAGAGAAGCAGCGGGAGCCAGTTCCACAGCCGCAGACGTGTCTGGAGAGCGCCTCTACTGCTTGTGCAAAAAACTGTCTTACGGAGATATGATAGCTTGTGACAATCCGCGTTGCGAAATTGAGTGGTTTCATTTCGCATGCGTAGACATAAAGACTCAACCCAAAGGTCGCTGGTATTGTCCCCGGTGCAGAGGTGAAAACTCGAAAGTCAAGCGAGTTGATGCCTAGCCAGTCCTATCAATTCTTGTACATACGTCATTCATTCAACATTTGTAATACTATTCTTTTATTCTTGAAAGCATTTCGGTGTTCACAACTCTTTTTATTTATGCATACACATTCTAGTGATGTATTCTTGCAAATCAATATTTGCGACTTCAATGGAAGTAACTGAGTAGTTAGTGAGACCATTCGACACCAGCAAAACAGGCAGTGACGGGGTCGGGCAGACGCATTGTAACGAGGAAGGGCGAAAATAGTTGCATACAAGTGATAAGGGTTTGTCTATCCACTGATTCAACGAACATGAGTTCTTCCAAGTGTGCAGGCAGGTGTGTCAGAAGACGCAGAAAGAGATGGAGCATGTCGGGGTAGTGCTGTACAGCAGAAAAGTAGTGCGCTAGCACACGTTCCCGATCACTCGGATCTGGCAGGGCGGATTGAAGCAGAATTCCTCTACATCCCTGGTGAATTCGGACGAAGGCTTGTTCCGATGGACCGCTCATGGAAGAGGAAGACTCGGAACCGAAGGCGTCTTTGTCATGTTTAATCGGGACGGCATTAGCTTTTTGTGCTAGAAGAGAAAGGAGGTAAGTGTGCACCTGTACAATAAGTCGACGACGCAGAAGCCACGCCACCAGGTCGGCACACTCCGCAGCACTCAAATTTGTCCAAAACTGGGACGGTGATTGTCCGTTGAAGTGTTCCTCAAGAGTGTAATAATCTGAGAATGAAGCCAGCACCTAGATACAGAGAACATAATTATATCCGTTGTTGCAGGCTCACCATATGGTTTTGGCTCTACCAAAAACCTGGCGATTCCTGCTCTCGAGTTAATTGAAACTATAAATTTACGTGTTCTGAGGTCAGCAATGGGAAATGAGGTACCTCCGCAAAGTTCAGATTGGGGAATTGGGCTGCGAATTGGAGGAGAACCTTGGGCTGCAGCCAGTAGTGGGAGAGTGGGGCTAGCGTGTAGGCATTGCTTGAGACGATGGGCGAAATGATAATTGCGTGACCGTGGTAAACTAGCCAAAGCGCCAAACGCAGACAGTCCTCCTGAGAGTGCCCTTGATTTGACATCGAGACCAAACTAGAGGTTGGAGAGATGTTTTCTACAAAGCTGAAAATTTGGAGACAATATAGAATCTAACCTGCTTCAGCCATTACAACTGACTTGTTGGAATAACGGTGGATAAAGTGCGAGGATGATCGTGAACTTGGATTCATCGCTCACCTCTCTAGGGATTGATTCGCATCGGTGGGAAAGGAATCAGTGTAGGCATGAAGATAACGTTTGCGCGTAGTCAAGAGCAAAGTGTGGTAGGGTCGAAGACGCTGCATAGCGCGCCAAACTGCGCCTGGTCGAATCGCAGGCCAACATGGCTTTGGTGTAGTTATCATTTTCAAGCCAAATGGCATAATCGTGTAGGCCTTGAAGGGCAGACAGAAGAATACTGTATATTTGTTGTAGATCTGTAAATAAAAAGAGTTCAACTCGTATCTTCTCCGTATTTAAGTTTTGTCTGCAACAAGGCCATAAACCACGGACCTTGACATTTACACGGCCGCTAGAAGCCACTTGACTCAAAATTTGAGAAAGTTCACTGCAGAGAGAAGAGCGTTTCGCTACGTGGGCGTAGACACACCAGGGGTCACAACGACCATTTCCGGTAAATTCGTGTTTTTCAAATTTAACGGAGTCGTCCTCATCAGGTGCCTCCGATAAAACCCCTTTACGTGTAGTAATGAGAGGCGAGACTACTTCCGTACCACCAACACTTCCGCTAGTGGTACTAACGTCGCCATTGTCATCAATACTGCTCCCGTTACCACCGCCGCGATCTACAGCATCCACCTGACCCTCCCCACTACTAAGAATGCCTGCGTATCGGTCGAGAATGGCGGAGATCTTCTCACGTTCGCTGCTCAAATTCTGCCAGTAGAGCTCTGATCGACGCAGCTGTGCACCCGTCTTTAGAAACAAGAGTTAAATGACAGAGAAAACAAAAGGTTATCAACTTGGATGCAACTCAGGTGAGAACGCCCTGTAAGATAGTAGCACAACCAAGTAAAAACATTTAAAGCAGGGTTATTTTGGAGTGGGTAACACGAAAAGTTGTCACCTTGATGTTAGTACAAATGTTTTGATTCAGCTGTTGCACCACCAAAAAAAGTTGAAAAATGGAACTTGCCAGTCGAGCGAGTTCTGTGTAATGCGACTGAACGGACGGTGGAGTGACTTCGTTGAGAACAAAGACAACCGCAAAACTGGAAACAGTTTGGTTAACCGTCTTGCTACTTTGTTTGCTACTGATGACGCCAAATGGATCGCCGCAATGAGCTACCTGTGTTGGATGGGATTTACACTTGGGTGGGGGCAGTGGGGATTTGAGACGGAGGAAATTAATTATGCTTGTAAAGTCCATTGTCGGCTTGGGTGCCACAGTGGCGTAGGTACTAGTGCTAGGCATTGAACCCCTTCGATTGATCAGAGGTGATGATTGATTTACCACTGGAAGACCATTCGTCTCCATTATGGCCTTTGTTAGGCTGAAGGCCACGCCGACGAAGACTTTCGTGCTCAGCTGGAAAAGAAGAATAAAAATCCTGACACATCGAAGTCGAACACTTAGTTTACGATCGAAATAAATTTATAAAAAAATCTTATCCATAATTCGCGCTGACCACCCATAAATTATGAGGCTTTAGTAGGTTTCGATTGCATTCACTTTTACCGTACAGGAGTTCCAGATTTTATGCAATTAGAGCTATGCACCAGCAATGCTACGATGAGTAGCTACATTCAGTGACATTGTGTTAGAAAGCTGTTAGAGTTAATCTTGTCAACTTGTAGTTATCTTGTATAAAGACATCTTATGAATATCATACATCCAAAACATCTTACAAAATAAGCTATATTTTGTGAGTCTTTTATCAACTGAAAAGCAAACAAGTAATAGTCTTGAATTGTCATTTGATACGAAAGCCCTATGAACACTGCCGACGTGGGTAATAATAAAGAAACGCCGCTTTTATGGACCTTACTTGTTCACAAAAGGAACAGCATAGAATAGAATACTGTTAGAGGCCCGGAAGTGGTCTTAGGGAAAGATCAATTGACATTTTACACAGACACCTAAAAACTTACCTTTATGTAGATTCTATGCTGGAGCTCGTTGGTGGAGGGGTGGAGCAAGCTGAGTAAAGAGCTGACAGGTACGCCTTCAACAACCATTTCGGTAGGAGCGACAGTAATGGACCCGCCAGATTGGTTTGGATTGCCACTGCCTCCAGAATTGCCAGAGGAGGAGGCGACAGTGGTGGCAGCAGCAGCAGCAGCAGCAGCAGCAGAGTGGCGCTGGGTACTGGGAGCTGTGTTCGAGAGACGTGTCTTGCCCGTGCCTAGAGCGCCCGCCAAAGTTGCCTCGCCCGAAGGAATGCTAGCCTGCTGTGGTGATCCGACGACTGTGGAGGAAACTGAAGTAGTGAGGTTTCCACTCCCGAAGCCCCCTGCCGAAGACGGACAAGAGACCCCCTTAAGGAAAGCACAGGAAGAATATTAAAAATACAATATTTACATCTTTAACTAACACAATGGCTACTTACTCGACAACCATATTGCGATGCGTTTTGACTTAGTGTGCTATGAGGGGAAGGAGCTGTTTCCAGGGAAGTGGGAATTTTTCGCCTTAAAGGAGAATGCACGTGATTATGAGAAAACCACGAGAGTGGGATTGTGTATCACCCAAGCGACTATGACAAAATTAAAATTTTATATATGAAGAGGGGAGGCAGGAAGAACATCGTAGACTAAGCTTCCTGCCAAAACATGTATAATTTCTAAGGATGCCAAAAATGACACTAATAAGCAGAGATAACAATCAAGACCTACTGCTGAAATGCAGCACATATTGACTGACTTAGAACGAAACATAAGTCTCAAGGGTGATAGGGAAAGCGAATTTGACGAGCCCACCTTGGGATATTAGCGCCGCATAGTGACACTTGCTCTTGATAGGCAGAACTGTTGGGAGAGCTGGTCGACTGCCAGAAAAGCAATCGGTCACCAACAGCTCCTGAAGAGATGAGTAGGAGACTCCGCGGCACAATCTCTTCTTCGTTCCAAAATATGACACTTGAATTCAATGCAGCCATATCCTATTGACGCTCTTAAGCGAGCAAAACGAACAAAACGAAGAGGCCGACTAAAAATGCTTTGTGTCTTGCCACACGCTTCAACTGGATCGACGATGGCAGTTCCTGCATTAATGGTTTCGATTATACACAAAGAACATGCATAGGAAAGCATAAGCTGGGTTGATTCAAGCATAAGGCTACCATCCATAACTACCGCAACTTTACTCATTTAGTTAGCTATCTATTTATCCGTGGAAATGAAAACAAAAGGTTAACTAGGCCGACAATAATGAATATCGGAACATCAACAATAAGCAAGATTTAGGTGCGTTCACCATTTATTAAGCAACGTCGACGGCAACACTCAGACAACGTGTGTGATGGTACAGTCGTTAGTTTTGATGTTTAACTGCAAAGAACGAGAATCCTTTGGAAATGACGAGGCGGCTACCGTTAATCGAATATGAACAGTAGGTTTTAGCACTGACGTAGTCCTTTCAACCACTTCACCATCGGAGGTAACACGAATACGCTTCATAGCAGAAGAAACGAAGTTTAGTACAACGTCGTAAGATAGATGAAGATGGCATTAGGCTTACCTCCTCTTCAGTATTCAAAGTATCTGTGTAGACAAACATGTCGAGTTGGTCAGGATAAAATCGTTTGCAGAGATGAAGGGCAATTTCAGAGGCGCGCTCGATTGCCATTCCACCAGCAGCGTGTATCCAAAAGGATTTCCGCATTGGATCTGCGTTCCAGGGCGGATCAACAAGTCGATCGACAATATTTTTACACATAAAAATCTGGTCCTGATAATTTTAAAACTAAAATGATAGAGACCAGACTTACAGTAAGCTTTTTGTTGACTGAAACAAAATAGTTGTATTGGTCACGGTGGTTTCCAAGCTTAGTGGTTTGAACTACATCCTCCAGCTGCAGCAATTCGCATATCTCCATGGTTACAGTTCTCCAGGGGGAATGTTAAAAGATAAACGATCACCAAGAGAGCCCCAATAAATTCTCCTTTTGTGGTAAACTATGTTCCAAGCAATCAGCCCAGCAATCCAAAGCAAGGCACCGACAAGACTCAGAAAAATGTCTTATACAATGAATAAAATAAGTTATTCAACTCACAAAGTCGAAACTTCTTTTTGGTGCTAGATGGTGGACCGAAAAATGCGTCCCGGAAGAACCAGATAATGTTTACCAACCAAAGGAAAGGAAGGAAAGCGATGCCAGCTACAAAATAAAAAAGTAACCACATCAATTCGCCTACATTCTTAAGAGAAGTCACATGGAAAATAGGATACAGCCCGTGACAAATATGCAAGTGCCCAATAAAACTCAGGAATAGGAGGAAACCATTCAAGATACCACCACCGTTTCGGAAGTTAATTAAATTGCACAAAACACAACTTAATCGACACACAAAAGTTATGGATTTCCAAGCTGAGACCTCAGTCCTATAAGCAAAACCTCATCTCTCCATATCCAGCTCAGGTTGAGTCAGAGGACCATTTATCACAGCACAAACAACCGATTGAATTAAATGCGTGGCAAGAACGAACCGAAGAAATATATTTTGCAAATCCTCAACCGATCACACTCCGCACGCCGTCTGTCCTCCATACAGGACAGGTAGCACGAATTCGATTTGGGCGGGTCCCGTCCTGACTATTAGAACAAGCGCGCCCATGAAGACTTGTTTAACTGCCAACCCACTCAACTACCCGAAATAGAAAACCAATTAACGGCACTAATCAAGACACTCGAATAAGACAACGACTTTCTATTAGCACAACAACGCCTCCAACACCGCCGCCCACCGATGCAAGCACGCCAGCCCGCCCGAATGGAGCCAATGAGAGTTGAGGAAGAGAAGAAACAAGAAAATCTGATAGTTAAAAGTGGAAACATCTTTCCAAACACCGTTCGGTCTAGAAAGTCGAATCAAGCCGTGCTATCTGGTTTTGGAGGCGACCGAACACTTTGTTGGGAGGCGCCCCGATGATGAGATCGCAAATGGCCTTACGGGCCACAGCAATGCGCTCATTGCTTCCTAGGATACGAATGCATCTGTCAGCCATAACAATCCTCGTCCGCGTAGCATTTTCAATCGACAACCGAATACGTCCATTAGCACCACATATGCGACCGACCGCGCGTGCCATGTGGTCGTTCTATAAGGTACATGTAGCAGATGAGAACTTATCCAGTCTCAATCAGCAGAAGAGTAAGGCAAGTGCAACTATGGAAAATAACTAGTTTCGTCTTATTTCCAGCACCGAGACAAGTCGCGACGAATTTGTCTCTTAGAGAAAATTTAGGGAGAAGACGCCATCATATCGTTTAAAGGAATTGGTACGAGAAACTACTATTGTGTTTGACAGCCCAGAACACTTACACGGAGGCGTTGACGAACGTCATTAATGTGAAATGACTCCATATAAATCCCATCAATACGCAGAATCGCGAGAGCGTCCTGAACGCTGAAACCTGCGACAAACGCTGACACAAAGTCAACACCCTTTTGGAGGTGTTGAGGATCGGTTGTTTCAGGCGAAACGCGCATCAAGACCGCCCAGCGTCCCGATTGTGTGCGCAAACATACCATCAACTTCAATTGCTTTGTCAAAATCTGCAAAACGTAATTACGATCTCAAGTGTTACGCGCAACTTTGTGTACGGTGCCAGTCCTGCTTTGATAGTCAAACATTCAAACGTAACAAGCAGGTAATGACAAGCTACGAGAAAAAGCGATACTAAGAAAAAAGGCACTTGATAACAAATGCAAGTACCCACGCTATTTCAGTAAAACTTAAGTACGACGTAACAAAAAGAGCAACTGATTGGACACATCGGCATTTCTTAGCTCAAAAAAAGGCATAACCGAACCTCTACGATCGCTTTCCAATGTTGTTTCAGAGGACTTCTTCGGTTTTTCGGGACCAAAACACTTCTCACATCGCCCATGTTCTCCAGAATAACCAACTCGAAATAGGACACGATGTAGTCCAACAGCCAGATAACTTCAAAACGTGATGCACATTAAAACAAAAAAGCATTGTTAAAAATGATAAGTTTGGTAAATGCAGACATCTAGATTGCGGGACAATGCTTACTGTTTGACTATGGACTAACGACAAAAAGCAATCCTGTACTTGAGGCATGCGAGAACTCCATAATTCGTTTTAATCGTTGAATCTTAAGACTATTTTAAATAAAAAATTGGCATAATGGATAGAAGACATTAAATGTGTTGTGCTTTGAGGCTTCCCATAGGGTGAAAGAAGACACAAGTGGGGCTGAATACATGTATTCCGAAGACGACAGGGCAAATGGGGCATGAGCGTGGCCCGAAGGCCAGCCCTCGCGTATAGGGACCAGACAAAATCTAAAATGACCAACAAACTTCAGGTAGTCACATAAACAAAGCATTACAAAATGAAGCTGAATACGTGTTTTCTAGAAAGAACAAAGGAAATAAGCCTTAGCTTGGCCTGAAGGCCGGCCCAAACATGCATGGTGCATGGGGCGGTACATAACAACGTATTCCGGTACTGCCTTCCTTCTAATCTTTTCAGAAATAGGGCGCAGATATAAAGATCTCTTAATCATTGACATGTTGTTATAATCTAACTTGTTCTTAAATTGTGCTTGGTTGAATGAGACAAAATTTAAATTCTAACTTGGTCCCGCTGAGGAAAAGTCTGTGCTATTCAAGTGAATTCTTCTCTATTTTTCCACCTCTGACTCATTGTAACCAACTAAAACTTCCATAAAAAGCCTCTTCCAAGAGTCTTAAGTGATGCATCCTCGCACCCCGCCTCTATGGTGCTCGAATCAAATCACTACCTCCCTTCCGCCATACACAGTATAAACAACCAATATGTATTGCACAATCAATGATGATATTGAATGGAACTGATTGTACTTATTAGCAGCCAGTTCACATGGTCATCAAAGTGACCATAAGTGATGCAGTGTGTAATATCCCAGACTAGTGCTATCGGATGCAACATTTGTTTCTTGCCACCTGTAAAAGTTTTGTTTCGGTTTTTTTACTACACTTGGGGTCAGATGCAATCTGTATGAATAGACTTTCCATTTAATCGAATAGGGCATTAGGTAGGTGTAAATACGTGTATTTAAGGCAAAAGTGTGAAAAACGGATCTCAGCTTGGCTAATTCGACTGACGCAAGCATGAGCAATATAAAATTCAAATTTCCCGCCTGTCTTATAGAAAGTCAAATAAGTAAGTTATTGTAGTGTTAAATCCCACAAAACAAAACACTCTGGCCTTGACAGTGCTTGTTATAACTTATGTGCCCATATTGTGCCCGACGTTTACTTTAGTAACCGTCTTGCTCTTATACGATTGGGATGGCTTTCAAGTCAAGCCGAAACTTATTTTTTTCTTCTCTCCCTAAAATGCCTGTGCTCAGCCAAACTTAATGCCTTCTTCTGCCTAGTAGGATGTCTCGTGACGCTACTGTGCTAGACATAACTGTCTCATAACCTCAAATTCACCTCATCCCTCCACACCGAATTCCCACCAAGACTGGAAGAGTTGCTGATTTTGGCCATGTCTACTGTAGTGCTTTGTTAATGCAACTACCTGACATTTGACGGTCACTTTAGACTTTATCTGGCCCCTGTACACGTGGGCTGGCCTTCGGGCCACGCTCGGGTCCCATTTGACTGTCGTATTCAGAATACATATTTTCAACCTCATACCTTCTTCCACCCTAAGGGGAACCCCGGAACGCTTGATCTACTGCCAGGAGGTTAGGCCTGGTATTAGGGGTAAAGGCCTTTTCCGGTGTAGGAACTGCCTATCTACACTCATGCCCTTGAACCACGGACTCCAAGAGAGTGTTAATTGTAGTAGCTTTATTAAACATTGAATACAATAAGAACGGAAATAGGAGTACAGATGAGCCAAAAAGCAGATATCACCCAAAGAAATATTTTCATGGTCCTAACGCACGGGATTCACGCTCCAATTCAATTCTCGCCTCTCTCCTATAAAAAGCCAACTTAAACACTAGTATATATATATAACATCTGGAACAAAATCGTTGAGCTTTACTAGTTTTCTTCCACCTAACCCAACAGTGACAAAAATCTAAATATGTTTTCCGCATTCTTCGAATTTTAACTCTGGCGCATATTGCAGTCCCTCTTAGCTCACCCTTAGGCTCTCGAACGTCTGGCTCTGCGAGTGGCTTGATTTTAAAGGTTTATTAGGCGTTCTTTACAAAAACACAAAAGAGCTTGGGTTTGGTTAAGACGGCGGCCCTGCGTTAGTCTGCAGAAGGGTCCTGGCGTTCTTCATGTACGAGGTTCGAGCTGATTCGAAGCCCATACTCTGTTAAAACAATTTTAACTAGGAATTAAGTGTAGCGTCCCGAGACTTCCTATAAGGTGGAGGAAGGCGGTAAGTGAAGCTGGATACATGTATTCTAAAGGGGAGAGCAAATGGACCTAAGTACGTCCCGAAGGTCAGTCTACAAGTACAAGAGTCAAATAACTCCTAACGTGACCGCCACATGTCAGATAATCCCATACACAAAGCATTAAATTAGGCATTAAGCAGTGCTTTTTTGATCATCATGCGACCACTTTATTAATGCGTTTTTGTCTGTATCGACCCCGGAGCTGCTTACAAAAGCAATTAACGCCAGCTAAACCAACAATTTATATTTTCCAAATATAAAAAATTGCTGCCCCGAGACCATTTAAATGTTAGGCAATGAAAATTTTTACATCGATTCGTTGTTATAATAATTGTTTATATCGTAACGTTCGTGGGACAGTTTTGGTTCGTTATTTGTTCGGCTTGTTCAATCTGATTGCTGTGGGTTCTCTTGTAAAATGGGAAAGGGTTACAACAACTACATGTGTAAGAAGTTTTTCCACCCAACAAACTTTGAAAACATAAAGAGGAAGTGGATGGCGGAGCAGAAGGAGGAGTTCGACAGCAAGAGAGAACAGGAGAGACTTACCCAATATCGTCGTGAACAGGAGATACTAGAAAATCGTGTTCTTCTCGGCGATGAGAAAGCGCGCCTGGGGCTGGCGTGGATGTATGACCAACCAGCTGTTATGGAGCCGGAGAAAGAGGCAGACAGGAATGATGCGAAATTCGAATGGCAGCGGAAGTATAATGCTCCTCGCGAAAGTTACTGCAAGAATTCTTCTGATGTTACTGATCAGCCGTTTGGCATTGAAGTAAGGAACGTACGTTGCATGCGCTGTAAACAGTGGGGACACTTGAACACAGACCGGACCTGCCCGCTGTATGGACAATCGTTCACCCAAGAGCCGACGGCAGGTACTTTGCGTTCTCTGGATCGTGCGAAGTCTAACTTGCGTAAGGAGGGCTTGGCATTTAAGAAATCAGCTGAATCTACTGGTCTAAATGCGATCGTTTACAAAGCTAAGTGTGCTATCTCGAGTTCTCGGGGATTAGATCCCGAGGCAGTGGAGCACGAATTGACGGTTGAATTCCTCAGATCCTTGTCGGAAAAACAACGAGAAAGGCTGCTTAAAAAACTTAGTAAACTGTCACAGGACGATGGAACTTTTTCCTCGAAGAAGCACAAGAAGAAGAGGAAGCATTCCCATCATTGACAGTTGTCAGCCTTACTCATGTAAATAGTGCATACTCATGCTCGATTACTCCTTTACCCTAACAATGTTCTGTGATTAAATGCTACAGCTTAGTAACTTTTTTTTTTGAAAGTGGCATTTTAGAATTTTGAGTATGATAAACACGGTGGATGACGTGCTTCAGGTCTATCCCGTATTGTTTATTTATAGGGTAACTATGTAAGATTCCTCTGCCAGAATTGTGACCCAGAACTGGGGGCACGACATAGTTGTGCAGTTGGATAGAGTTCGCGGTCCGCGCATCTCTGTTACTCACTAATGTGGCACTAGGCAACGGTATTCAAAGTACTGAGGCGTGTTTAAAAGAAACCAAATAAGACTGTCAGCCATTGTTTCCTTAGTCTTTGTAGGGTGAGGAATCGGATGATCTCGGTATGGATGGCGGTGGTGATGTTGAGTGTGAGGTTCCCAATGAAACACATGAGGAGACATTGGATAGGCTGGAAGTGGAACATGTGCACCTTCGATCCGATGATGAGGAGGTTACTGATGTGGATAGTGTTGGTGGCGATTCTGATGATCCATTGTCCGTTGAGAATGTGGAGCCTGAAGAGAATGATGAAGTTCCGCTGAAGCTGCTGAATGAGGAGCTTTCCTTGCGTCGCCTTGGTTTTGACCGGGTTCTGTGCCGATATTGCCTGGACGAGGTGCTACAAGAGGAGGAGGTTTCGGAGATATAGGCCATTTGAACCCCATGTTGGGGTTTCATGAATTCCCAGGGGTTATGAATGTAGTAAAAGTTTGGCTGCGATTGCTGGGGAAAACTGAACGGCAGCATCATCCCGCATTGAGGCACATTAACAGGAACTGGTACAATCATTTGCGGTGTCGCGGCCAAACTTGGAAAGGATTTAACTAGGGTGTTTTCCACAGGTACAAGCTGCATGTTGCTAGGCGATAGTGGGTTGATATTTTTTTCGTCGTTGACCCGCTTGGTCTTTTTTCTCATTTTCTTGCCACGCCGAGGCTTGCTCCCTATTTCCCTTTTAAAGGGTTCACATTTACTAGCTCCATCTTTCTCAACACCATCTTGGCTCACATCAGCGACAGGGATTGGGCAATGCGCCAGTTCTGTTTTGGACTCTTCTACTACGGCTTCTGATATCGGTACTTCCTTTTCCTCCACTTCTTCTGGGACTTTTTCTATATTACTCAAAGATGCATTGGGACTAAACATTGCTTTCGTGGATCCGCAAAACAGAGTTTTACTGACTCCCAAAGAGGCGGTGCTATTGCCTTCCTTCTTGCTGAATGCAATCCGGTCCTTGAGAGCACTTCTGGTTGCCTCGATCACTTCCTTTCGTGCCTCCTCTAGCTCCTTCTGTTGTCGTAAGCGTCTGCGTTCCTTGTAGTCAACTACTAGTGAACCTTTGGTATTTTCCATAGCCTGACTAGCAGTTAGAGCCTTTTCAGACTCAGTGCCAATTTTTTTACTTCTCTCCTTTTCCTTTTTAACCTTCATTTGCATCTCTGTGGCTTTTAACTTCTGCATATTTTCAATAACACTCTGTAACGAAGGCGCTTTTGTTTCGTTTGTGCTGTTTTGATTTACCTGAGGTGAAGGCATGGCAGGGTTCGTTTCCACAACACCTTCCATTTCGTTTTTGGGCGTGATTTCCTTCCCAAGTTCATCAACTTGTTTTTGTCGCTTTGGCTGTCGGGATGGAAGAGTCATATAGTCATTTTCGGGAGCTTCCTTCTTCTCCCACGAATATGAGGGTGTTGACAAGCTTGGTGGAACCATATTAGCAGCACGAGCTTCTTTTATCAGACTGAGAAATGATGGAGGTTTTTTAACCATTCCGGGAAGAGCAAAGTCGGTCCCTGGGGAGACTTCGTTCGTTGCATTATTATTGTGCTGATTTAAACACTCATTTTTTACAGTATCATCCACTTCGCAGTGGGAGTTTGAAGGAATGGAATAAGTTTGCGGTCCACACGACTCAGTGAGGTCGATTTTTGCGATCACATAAGTCCTTTGGCTTAAAGCTTCGGATTCATTGCAGGTCTTCTCAAACACGTATGGTTTTGAATTACGGGAACCGGAGTTAGGCCACATAGTCTCTGCACAGGGAAACGTATCAAAAAAAGAGCTAAGACTGGAAATTTTGTGGCAAGTGTTGCTTCTAGTTCTGTGACCGCTTAATTCAGGGAGCGAAACATTTGGTTTGGGGCAAACGTAAGTTTGGGACTGCTCCGACGCCTCATCCTTGCACACATTGCTGGGGGTGGACACTGTCGAATTGAGGTAGCAAGGATGAACTAGTCCCAGTGACTGCGAATTGAACGTCAAAATCTCATTTTGCAACAAAGATGTCTGGCGGTCAGAAACCAATGGATCTGCGTGGGTGTTACAACAGTTGAATTGCTCATGCAATTCCAAAGTCTGTGGCCTACTAACATGATCATTGGGAAGTGACTGGGGAGAACGAGCAGTTTGATTACGATTTTTCATTTTTAAAGCCTGATTTTGGGGTGGCTTAATACTTACGGTGGACCAGTCGTCATCGTCTTCGTGAATGCTTAGCAAACTCATTCCCTGCTTGGTTCCAAGACATCCCAAGCGTTTGCAGAGTTGTTCACTTTCTGGTCCGCTACTGTATGAATCGTCTAACTGCAATCCCGGGAGTTTCGATGGGAGACAGCAAGATTTTTCTTTCTCATCTTCCACTTTTGTTAAAGTCGCCTCTTGGTTTATTTCAAAATCCGGTCCTGGTTGTGTTTGAGAGAGCATTTTCACTTCACCTGTGCCTAGAGTAACACAATTGAAATTATTTGAAATCGTGCTTTCTATGTTTCTGTTGGTTGGAGCATCAAACACCTCAGATTTCTCGTCGCCCGACTTCAAATTTGGTTGACGTTTTGAAGACCTAAGATGGTGTTTTGTGCGTCTGGAACACAAACCACAAAACCCAAGGCAAATTTTTCCAATGCCATCCCAACTATCGGTCTCAACGTACCCACCGGTACATAGCGGTTTTGTCGACGAGTCTCCGCTTTGTTGATATTTGCCGAAATCGTAATTTGTGGAATTGTTTCGTTGGATATCAGGTGGTTTTCCGATCTGTTTTTCAGCGGCTGATTCGCCATAACAACTTGGGGGGTCTGAATAACTTATTTCATCTCTTTCATAGGGCGGGTCATCAAAAAGGGAAGAATTAATTGTGGAATCAACTGTTTCAAGTTCGAATTTTTCGCACATTGGTTTCCTCATTTCCGAAGTCGCATGCGATTTGCGTAGCCAATGCTGTGCTATTTGTCTTAAACATTTTGACTCAACTTGAAGGGATGAATATCTTTCATCAAACCTCGCCAAATCCGACGAAACTGAGTCCTGTGCCTGCACCTGCTTCAGGTGAGATGCATTTATGATCCCTCCTCTTTTCATAGAGAAAGACGTGCTAGGCTCTGATGGTTTCACCTCGGCTACGCCCTGACTGGCCATCGACGGACCGCAATCCCCTCCCGTAGTTTTGGTGGAGTTCAACAAATTCCTCTGATTCGTAGCTTCGTTGATGGTATCATTTAAGCGATGAGTACGACTGGCATGTCCATTCTTTACCCTAATCTGAGGCATGCTTTTGCCAGTACATAAAGTGCACAAGTGGAACTTCCTTCGCACGTGCTTTTTGCGCGTCGATTAATCGATACTTTTCAAAGCCTCTACGAGCTGGCCCGGAGACGTAGTCGGAAGCTCACCTCAAGCTCCGTCGACAGACTTGACGACGCTCAAGGCTTTAAGGCCACCCAAAGCCTACTTTACAGGTCATTTGACCGAGTATTGCATCCATTGAAAACGTAAGAAAACTAGGAATAGGGTAAGCCACCTTAAAGTCCTCCAGTGCCATAAATGTTAAAGTACCTTGAAATATTTTGGCGGTTACGCACACGCCAACAGCCTAGACTTCACTCAATTTAAACACAGAGGCTGTTACACCGATATATAGGCAAAACCCTATGAAATAGCAAGAGATGAGCCCAAGATGACTTCAGGACCACTAGAGGACGCTACTGCTTCGAGTCGATGTCGAACTAGCTACAAGCTATGGTAAACCCTACCACAACCAATAATGAGAGAATGCCGAACATTTGCAAATCGAGGAACATTACATCGCCAAAAATACCGAGAAGCTGGGTGGGATAGCAATTTAACGAAAAAATAAATAAATAAAACAGGCGTCTAAGTCGAGAGCTTCTTCAGTACTAATACTCCAGAAGGTTGCATTCATGTAATTTTTGTTCTGACATTTCTTCTCTCTTCTGATCTTTGCTTTGTTCATCAGCCAACTGCAAAGACGCGTGCACCAGACCGGCCACTGCCGAATCCAAGTGATCGAGTACGCCACGCTGCAACCACTTGGGGATAGTAGTCCGAGCTCTGTGGAAACCGATGTTCTCCAGAAACTTGTCGAAGGCTGGCACGTCGATATTGGAAGCCAAGAGTAGACGACATTCAGGCGAGAGATTCCAATGGATCACATCATACCCACGTAGGTCCTTGACGATTGGTGAGGCCGTACTTACGGCATTTGCAGCCACGGTGGCACTGTGGCCACCTGGCAAGAAACCTTCTTTGGCTAATTCTAGAGTACGGGGTGTCACTGCGTAGGTGGGATCGGGAGTAGTCATGCCTAAAGAAAACAAAAGAGGAAAACTTCATGCGAACATTTCTGAGACAGATCGCTTCGATTTCCTACACAATAGAGATTCTTGCGATGTAAAGCATAAATAAGCAGCAAACAGAAGCTTACTTTCGGTGTCATGCATCTGCTCACTGATATAGGACTTTATAAGGAAGGGGAGCCAAGGAACATCAAGAAGACCAAGTTGAATAACCCCATGAAGATCCGTCTGGAAACTAAGGTGCACCTTGGCAGAGGAATTTTCGGTTCCTCGCTCGCTTTCTTCTTCCTCCTCACCATCACCACTACTGCTGCCATGACCCTCCCGTGTCTCCTCTTCTTCCCCGTCAGGAGGTGTAGGTCCTGTTGCCGTTGCGACCTTCGACTTCTTAGCCGCCTCTGCAGCCGCAGTCGCCTTTTCGTGTTGCAAGTCACGGGAGAAGAGGAGGAGCTCGGAGACCCTGGGATGAGCCATACTCTGACGCTGATCACTGGTCAAACGCATCGAAACGGAAGGTAGAACAAAGAGTATCTCTGCCTCTGTTGGAGGCTTCAGAGGATTGGGACGCCTAGGCGTCACCACGACACCAGAGGTTGGATATGCGGTGATAGGACGGTCAGGGGAGACACTTGTTTGCATTCCGTCAAAACGGCGACGAAGTGAATCGCTTGTTGACGGCAGATAGACAGCAAAATCGACAGAGAACTCAGTGACTACAAAGAACCAGAAAACAGTTTGGTAATAAATCCCATAAGTTTGGCATTCACCTCATTTCCAAGTGGCTTGTAGCTTTGATAAACCACGAACAACTCCATTGACGACAGCAAAGAGTACACCACGACATTTTACAATAGCAAAATGTGCAGAAAGAGAGGTCGAATAAAAACTTACGCTTTACAACATCCGAGGCGTAGTGAGGATTAGCTCCGCGGACATGACTGAGAACTGACATAAGAAATGAAAGAACGAATAAGGTAAAGGGAAACTCTTTAATGCCACTTTGAGACGTACTACAGCTTACTAAACCTTGCCTAATAATACTTAGATCGACATCTAATGTATGACTGGGAGAGAGATTGTTAACTTATCAACACAAGTCACCACGATTAAGGTAGATGACAGGTAAGTTGTTATTTAGAAAGCAGTAAGTGAATCGAACACAAAGGCTACCCAAAAATGCTCCAAACTTCGGACGTTAGTTCAAATTAATTTGATCGTAATCTTTAAAGAGAAGAGTTGCTGAGCAAAAAGCAGCGTAAAAGCCCACCGGTGATGTCAACAGCTGTAAACATAAATTCCAGCCACTCAGCGATAGTGGGTGTGACGGGCAATTTAACGGGGTTCTGTTCACGACCGCGCCTCACACGCAACACATAGGCGGTCTGGGGTCGGTACTGCAACTGATGACCTAGATCAAAGCTCAGCACTTGCCGTACGTTCAACCACCCGCCCACCTCGTCAATGCTCTCCGGAAGTCTCTCGGAATCCTCACAAGCAAAGGCCACTGATTTCTTATTCAGTGTTGAACCCTTTCCCATCCGCATAGGGCGTTGTCGCGGTTCCCTCTGTGCTTCCGTCTCGAAGCTAGAGAAAGGTTATGAATTCACCCAAACAATTACCAGATGGTAGGATGTTGCATATTGAAGACAGCCCAATCAGGAGCCGATCTAAAGGTCCCCGCAAAACAGGCAAGGGCAAGCGAGTTGCCAGCCAGCTGAAGTGAGCCTCCCAAAACCGGAGGAACGGAATTCTCATTGGGAGGTGCAGTGGACTCTAGAAGACTACGTCGGACGAGGGGTGCCTGTGTACCGATGTGTGCTAGACAGGCTCTGATGGCTTCTAGCATAGGACGCTGCCAGTGGCGTTGCAGCAATTTGTCCACGTTTGCATCAGTGCAGAGGAAGCCCAGAGCAGCGCTCACAGCCATTGGTTCGACGACTTCCAAAGTTTCCCCACTCCCCGTAGGGAGTGAAAGGCTATCGCCAGGAGTGCTAGAGGTGTCCACCATCACGCCTACGCTGGAGTTATCCGGTCGCAAAAGATAGTCGCCCTGGCCTATCCAACTGTTACGACCCTCACGCAATTGTTCTTCAAAGTATTCTCGTACTTTGCGTGCCGAGCGCATTAAATCAACTGTGGTCGTCCGGGCAATCGCTACCTATCGTTAGAGTTTCGGATCAAATTGTAAATCCCATTAACTTATTATCTTTGTTTCACAAAGTAATTCAGTAATCACTTTGAAACCAATAATGTGTTCAAAAGCTGATTAACAAACCTGAAGTTGATCCCAGTTTATTTCACCGGCAATCATAACGTAGACAGGTGGAGCACCAATATTGGCAGTCATGACGGCCTCGGCGTTCTCACTGCCTGGCGAAGGAGAGGAGAATCTTCGCGAGGCAAGAACAGTAGCGCTACTTTCATTTTCATCCCCCATTCCGCTCACTGAGAGGTGGTCCGCCTCCCGTAGGTGCCATTCATCGTTAAGATACATCTCAGCTTGGTTAATTCGAAGAAAAACTATGTTTGTGTTCATATACTCAATACGCAACTGAAGACCGCGCATGAGCAATTCAGCACTGTGCTGAGGATCGCAGCGAGGATCCTCCTTAAAGTGAATGCGCGATTCTAAGTCTAACAGGGTGAACTCGCCTCCTACAACACCCTGCTCACTGGTGAATTGGCAGAGATGCACTCCCGCGCCCAGAGAACCATGTCTGCGCTTGGAAGAGTCTTGATACAGCCGTCCATCGCAAAACACATTTTTCACATCGAGTCTGAAATACACGAATGAGCAAAAAGGTGATATGCAAAAAAATTATTGCAGAAAACCAAAAAACACGACTTGAAACTCACTTTGTCCTACCCATGGCGCTTCCCATGTAAGTCTTAATGTCCAAATTGCCAATTTTGACATAGAATATGGGAAGAGCTTGCCAAGAGACCACCTTGGCTCCACCTCCACGACTAGTGGAAGAGAGGCCACCTTCGGGAGCATGACAATTTGTTGGAATTAGGGGAGGCAGAGTAGTTGTATTGGAAACTGTCTGGACCGTGGGCGATTCTGTCAGACCCTCGCGAGGCGTTGTGGCACTACGACGCTTCGATGCTCGTTCAGTGGTAGCGATAAGCTTGATTGGAGCCGCAGCCGTACCCGCGCCGATCCTAGCCTTGCCTAAAGGCAAAAGAATAAGCAAATCAGCATTAACACTACAAAACCTGATAAAGTGAACTCAGAAATGAACTTGTAACATTAAATAAACGTACCTTTTAGCCGAGGTCCTTTTTGCAACCAGTTGGCGAGAGGATCATCCACGCCAGTGGTTGGCGGGGTGGCGCGGTTCTTCGGTATTCTCTCAGCTGTCTCGTCCTCACTGACCACGACGTCACTGTCATCTTCTGTGTTATCATCGTCGATTCGAGAGGGCCCTGATACGCCTATTGACCCCACTGATTCTTTAACGTGAATACAAAATATAAATTTCGCTACGTAGTGCTCACTTTCGTCGAACATGCAAGGAAAAAGGATTCGATAGAGAAAATATGATAGAAGGCCGCTGAAGTGCAGGATACACATGAGAATCAAAAATTAAGCCTTTGTAACAAAAGTTACTTGGGTGAAAGCCATAAAATGCTCACAGGTGCTGATCCACAAAGCAAAAACGGGACAGCAACTTCACATTCCTGCTTAGAAAACAAAGTAGAGACTTACATTCAATCTTCTCATTCATTCATAAATGAGCAGTGCATCGATAAGCGGATTCTAATCCTTCAAAGCTTTTAAAAAATTTTCACAGAAAAGACATTAATATCCAAAAAATGTTATGTGTTATGCGTCAAAGATGAAAGTGTAAGGGAATCACAGGAAAGAAGACAAGTTTGAAAAAATAGAGGATCTTAGTTAAGCTATAATTGAGAAAAAGCTGTGAAGAAATGAACTAAAACGAAAGTGCTTAATAGCGGACGACCAAAACGATACTTCGTGAACGTTGAGATAGAAAACACGGGGTTACGCACGAGGTATTTTCGAGTCCTTTCCAATGAAGAGCGCTCTAGCAAGGCTATTCCTATACCACGCCTTTGGAATGTGTAAAATCTCCAAGCTCCTTCTTGTGTCGCACTTGAATTCTGCCACACCGATGTCAATAACCCCTAAAATAAATTTATTAAACATGGCAATTGCTACAAGATAATGGATTTGCGGTTCGCAAAGAAGTTAAGAGATTTTATCCTACCGGAGAAACGAACGATGTTATGAAGGGATATGCTGTTAGCGCCGGAGCTGGCAGTGACGTAGCTAGTCATGGTGGCGGTGGCAGCACGCACGTCGGGCAGAGTACTGAGGTCACCGGATTGGCGTGACTGCTGTTGCTGTTGGCCCACGACGTTGGTCTGGACAGTACGGCTGATATTGAGTCGTATGTCTCGCACCTTTAGTGTCAGAGAGTCACCTGGTGATGTACCTTCTACCTCCGTTGAAGGTCGTAGAACACCCCCGATGCCTCCACCATAAGGGTGAAATACAGACATACGGAATTCTGCAATGAAAAGGTGAATTCATCATATCTGTCAAACCTTACCAATTTCAGTCTAGTGGGTGATAAAGACTCAACTCATTGTATAAAATGATCAAAGAAAAAATGGACAAGAAATAAATGAGAATGCAGATTTATACCGTTAAGAATAGCAGTCACATTAAGACCACTGGCAGACACAAGGTCTCCGAGGACGATATTATCAGCTAAATTGGCTGTAATCGAGAGGCGACCAGCGGGCTTTCCATCTGCAAATCCAAGATTATAAGCATCAAATGGGAAGAATAGCAAGACATCATTAATGAGATGCTTAATATTGAACGACATCAATGAATTAGGAGTACATGAGAATGCAACTAGGTTAGAAAGACTAAGGTCAAGTAAAGATAACTTCCGGGCCATTAGAGTGGTGACGCATTGACGACATTAAGGTGACAATAGCATTCACAAATGAGCAAAAAGTAATGTCATGGCAGGAGGCCAAACGTGCCAGTATCCTTCAAATTTTCTTCAGCAAGACGTTCGGTGGAGAATATCACATTCAACGATGGAAGAGTGATAAGACATTGCATTTGGGAAGCAGGTAGACAAAGGAAACTAAAATTGAGACATCCACAAAATTTCCTTATAACGCATTGTTGTAGACGAAAAGCAAAATGGTTGGCTTGGCCTATTAATAACTCAAGCAATTCAATAATAATTTTAAAACAGGTTAGTTTAATTTGATTTTAGGATAGAAAATTAAAAGAAAATAGAAATGTCCCAGTACAAAAAAATTGTAGACTGGAGAAAAGGGTGCCTTTTATTTTTGCATTCAAACTGGTTACAATAACAACGCACCGAATACTGGATGGCTTGATGCATAGATGAACGACTACGTCAACCAAAAATGCCTTCGTGCTTGTCATCAGGGCGTCGTTGAATTGTACAGAGGACTTTGGCTGCGTCGATTGACCATCATCCGACTCAGAATCCAATGCAGCTGGAAACATAATTATAGCTGAAATTCCCGCAGCAAGGTTTGACAAAAACACAAAAATGAATAACAACCTGGAAGATTTTCCAACGCCTGTTCCAAGAAATCCAACAAGCCTGGATGTACGATCAATGACTTAAAATACAAAAATAACAAAAGTTAGCAACAATAACCATTTCACCGTAAGGACTGAAAGGATAAATTGCGACCAGAAAATGGTAAATTACGATGCAGAACGATTTTACGAATTCATAGGTAAGATGAGATGTTAAATCGTACTAAATAATGAAATGAACTGTAACTGAATTGAATTTTGAGACTTGAAATGACTTAATTTTCGCCAAACCTCAAGTTAAAACAGACAAAAGAAGCACAAATAATCCGAACACTCAAATGGCCTGAGCAGTAGCCGAAATTATCTCCCTTCAAAATGAGGAAAGCAATGCACCTGTGGTAGTTTCTGAAGGACAACACTGGCATAAAGGTCAGCAGAGCGACCAACGTCAGGGTAGGCACCAACGGAGTTGTTTGTACCCGACGTGAGCCTGTGAGAGGGGTCTGGATAATGCTCAGCGTCACTGTTCGACGCTTCTCCCGTTGCCTTCACTTCCACTTCGGCCTCCTTGCCCATCTCATCAGTAGTAGCTGTTAGAGTGTCGTTTTTTGGTTCAAGCGTAATCTCGCCAGTCTTGATCCCGTCACCGACGCCCATCTTTTGCCTCGCCTTAGGCATCTCCACAGATGTGTGGTAGGCTTGTTGATTCCAGAGGTCGTAGTTCGTGTGTGATTTGTAGTGTAGCTGGAATGCATAATCTGTGCTCAACTTAACAACGTTTGATCGACCATTACGCAAGAAAAAACTTCACGCCCTGATAAAATCAAGAAGTCGGAATGCATATAAGGGAGATAAATTTACGCAATGAAAACATAAAATTAAAATAAAAATTATTGCTGACTTACTCCAACATCAAGTGCAGGCAGATAAAACACGGAGATATCAGTTGGTTTTAAGAGGGGATCCTGGGAGAGTTGTCTCTTGTATCTGGCCAGATAGGCCTTGTAAAGTTCGTCTTGCAAAGAAGAAGGGCTACCTATAGCCGGCGAAGTAGGCCAAATTGATTTTCCACCTCCTTCCTGCTTGGGTAAACGAGGATGCAGACCACATCTACCGGAGTCTACGTGAATATTGACATCCAGTTCCAAAAGTAGGCTACTTCGAGGGGACTTCTCTATAGGGGAGCTGGAGAAAGGTGACTGCTTTGTAGTTTTAAGAACGGATGAAGCAGAGGTGTGCTTTCGAGGAGGTGGTGTGGGAGGCTGTCGGAATTTCCCTCGAACAGAAGTGGTCTGGTCTCCATTCATTTTTGCGACACTGATAAGACATTCATCTTGCAGAGAATAAGTGTCTAGAGGGTAAGCGATGCAACAGTGCATCAAAAGAAACTTGATGGATAAGTACTCTGCTACTAAAGGTTACCTGCTTTATGATGAGGAAACTTATCGATTCGAAAAATTGACGGTGTCTTAGTTAGATGAGTAGATACAGCAGATTGACGATCGCCTGAGATTGGATCCTCAATGTCAAAGTAGATGGAATTGGTTTGAGAAGACGTAGCTTGATCACAGGCGTTTGATGAGCCCGCAGCGCTTACAAGATCACCATCGTCTTCAGTAGGAGTAGGAGAGGGCACGGCACTATTAGTTTGCTTAGGTTGACTAAAGAGCAACAGAATCGATCGTTAACTAATATCAAATATTCTAAAACGATCTTCACTTTTAATCTCCTGTTTGACTCTGATTAAGCAAAGGTGCCATCCAACTGCTCCAATAATCTCTTGAGGGACAAAAACAATTACAAACTGCAAATATGCCCAACTGAAAGCAGATCAGCCTGACTCCAGCATCTTAAATCATTTGTTTGCCCAATAAAATCGACTGATTGAGTCGATGCTTGTTGGTTTATAAGCTGGAGACTCAAATGAATGACCCAGATGACACGATGTACGTGTCAACACCCTAGCCCATAACACGCAGTGATGCCATTTGTGAGTCTTTTCAGCACTGACCATTTATCATATCTTTCATCCTTGTTCAGAGAGCTAGTTCTGTGAAGACCACGACGATGGAAAGAAGGTATTGTTGCCTTCCTTCGAAGATTGCTCCACTTGAGACGTCGGTATTGGCTAGATCGACGTTGAATTTCCAAGTTAGTAGTTCTGAAAAATAAAAAGTACGTATCAGAAGACGATTTGAAAAGGCAATGGCATGAGGTTGGAGACACGGTAATAAAAACAATGGACTGCATTTAATAATTACTCCAAGTGCTCATAAATGAGGCAAAAACTAGGGAAGTTCATACGACCACTTAAGTAGAGGGTCTCAACTAACTCGATAGGGAGGATTGGATAATCGAGAGCCTTGGTTCGAGAAGAGAAGACGTTATCAGTCTCATCATCGATGGAAAGGCTAGGTTGAAAGGAGGAGCATTCGTCAACGGCACCATTTCCAATCCCTGTTTCTGTTTCACCACCGCCGCCAGCAGTACAGCCAGAAGCCTGCTGTTCCCCTTCGACATTAGCCACGGTGGTAAGAATGTCGAAGAGGGCGTTCAACCGACGTCCAATATTGTCATCCATGTGTACATCGAGACCTCGCATCTGATACTGAATCTTCACTAGCCATCGACCACGCTCTTCTACAGAGGGAGAGCATCATTAAAATTCGATAGTGCTACTTGGTGAAAATGGATGAGGAAGTATAGCAGAGAGAGCTAATAGGGAAGTGCATGACGGTGCGGCAAGATAAAGGCGTATGGGAAAAATCATGCAGAAATGTATTGTGAGGATTGAGGAAGAAACTGTGACGAATACGAAAGCGCCAACATATTCAGGCATACGATTGATAAGTGGTGTTTGTAAAGGCCCTACTTTATGGCAACACTGAAAAACTAGTAAATTTAGTTGAATGAGTTGTCTCCGCAAAAGGCCACAACACTATTCCGTTTCAGCCAAAATACACGCATAAAAGAAAGAGAAACTAGTCACCTGCACGTAGAGCCTCAACAGCCTTCCAACAGACTCGGAATGTACCCCTGGGCACCACACACGCGTTCATAATGACCAAATGCTCTTCCTTCTTGACGGTCACCGTTGAGCGGGTCTTATCCGGCTTCCAATCATCAGAACCAACGTTGAAATCGTCATCAAATCTTAGACAAAAGTCTCAACGAGAAAAAAAACCATTGAGTAAGCACTATTTATTCCAATATTTGAGAGTAAATTAAGCAAATATACCTATAAATTCACCCTCACTAACTAGAGAGCCCCGAAGACAGGCAGAAATACGACTCTGCTCCAAAGTTAACACAAGCGCAGTTCGAGAATCGACTTCCATAGATTGAGGACCTAACTGAAAGAAGAAAAGGAGCAAAGTGTGACTGGAAATCAAATAGATTGGACAAGCAATTGGATAGAAAATGACAAACCTGAAGAATATTAGTGGGTAAGCAGATGCCCAGATCCTCTACATTGAGTTGAAAGAAGAGGATAGGGCCAGAGGGCACCGGTAGAGGTGGCTGTGATGTGGGATCGCGCAACTGTTTGCGCTTGGGGAGGCTGCCAGTGCCACCAGAGCTCGTGTTGTCCGCTGACGAAGGGCTCGAGAGGCTGGGTGAGGCTACGGAGCGCAAGGGCACAGGGGCGGTGGGAAATGCAGGCGTTGGTGGTGCCGCAGAAGCTGCGCGATGATGACTCCTCTCTGCGTTAGGAGAAGTAACGTTTGCTTCACCGGACTGTAGAAGTGCGAGAGCAGAACCAAACGGTTGAAGGGCTTACTTTACTTCCGTTCATATCTTGCCTACTACTACTATCGCTAGGTTAAATGGCCGCATTGCTAAAACAACTAAACCAAATGCTGGGCAAGTATAAAACAGTTACGAAACAAATTTCCAAGTCGTTCCTTATTTCACTATCTTGAGAGACACAAACTTACCAATGAATCCAACTGCTGAATATGTTCATTCCATTTAGCAAATTCGCTGTTATAGACCATCCATAGAAGTATTGCTAAAACGTTCCCAAAGGTAAAGATAAATGAAATGATAGAATATGTAGCCTGTAAATAAGCTAGACAGAATGTAGCCGAGTTACTTATAATGTAAGTGACAGCTAATCCCGATCGATGAATAACTACCATGATCATGCTCAACCAAATGGAGTAGATAAATAAGGAATTTACACCTCCTGAATAAAATGATTGAGAAAATATGAGTCATTCTAATCGAAACGATTAACTGTTTAACTATCAAAGTTTGCGTTTGTATCGGTTGTTAATTAAGAGGTGCTTTGAACAAAGCCTTCAAAAAATGTTCAAACAAGAAACCGTTCAAACTAGGTGAGAAAGCCTGATACCTCTATCAAAGGCCGAAGGTTTTGCCCAAATGATCGGATGGCGGAGCGATACTAAAAAGGCCTCCTGACCAACAGTGGAAACAGCACCACTGCTACCTGCTTCATCAACTGGTGTGAAAACAACACTACTAGCACCGCTAGTTGTACTGGAATGTCCGTCTGCGCAACCACCATTGCCACCACTTGTATCAGCGATGTCGCCATCAGTACGAGGAGGCATAGAGCGGGAGTGGGAAGAACGAGAGAAACCCTCTTCATAGTTGCGAAGTAATGAATTCCGGTGTATCTGTTGATTGGCGGGAAGATTTATTTCCTCCGCTAGAAGCGAGCGGAGAGCGATAGCTGTGCGGAAGAAGGCTAGGGTGCGAAACTCCTGATCCCACACCTCGTAAAAGACGTCCTATGAAGACAATGGGGATGGGAAAACAAACAACATCAATCCAGCTTTTAGGCGTTTGACGCAAGAAATCCTACCTGATCAAGATGTCCAAGTTCAACGCTCATGTGATCGATCTTGGCGTAGATGAGAATTGATTCAGAACCTAACGACAAGTGAACTTGTTAATGAATAGGAGCGGAGTGGGAACATCGATAATTGAACACAACGGTCTACTTGTGAACGAGAGCGTATCCGAGGGAGCCTGTGGTCGAGAGTTAGAATCCTGTGCAGGCTGGGCTTTTTCTGTCTTAACAGGTGGTGTTGAGCCTGAGAGGTCATGCTGGGGTCGCGCGGAGAACGAGGAAGAGGAGTCAGTGTACCAGCTGTTATGATTCCTACCGATTCTGTTCGACAGTTCAACATGCATTTCTGAAGTCTCAAATTTTACCGCACCATTAAAGGTCTTGGCAAGGAGAAGAATCCCACCGAATTTCAAACTGCGTGGAAAGAAAATATGAATTCCAAATTGGAATACTGATAAAACTGTGATCTAGACCATTACCCACCGGAAACTGAAACGACTGGAAACAGAGAATCGATTGGGAGGAGCCGCAGATACTTCCAAGAGGGGCTCAGGTGGGATCATTGAAGCTGAACACCGACGGAAGAGGGGAGTTTGCTGCTGCTGGTGATGTTGCTGTAAAAATCGAGAGTGAAGCTGACCTGCCGGCGTTGCTGCATCCGTTTGCCAAGGCTGTTGTTCACCCGCCATTTTCCGGATCACCTCATTTATCTCCTTCAGTGGTTACATAAAATAGTAGGAGATTAAGGACAACCACTTAACAGACCATGCTCAAATCCTAGTTGAACAAGGTCAGAATACAAGCAAAAGAATTTCAAATACCTTCATGAGGAGCTTGACGACAACCATTATGTAGTTGAGCCTATCGGAGGGCAAGCGTTGCTCAAAGAAGCCAACCGAAACCTGCGCATCGAGGTAGGAGCCTTCGCGAGATGTCAATCCATGAGGAACTATTCGTTCACCGCTGGGGCCGAGAATGCAGTGTCCGCCAGGTGACTGCCGCCGAGCCAAAAATGCCAAAATCTTTGGCAAACTTAAACTAACAGACCGTGGAAACATGATTGGCAGTTGCTGTAATGAAAAACAAAGCTTTACTAGAGTGGAACAGCGTCCTAAAAACACGGAAGGTGTTAGAGAAACGATTTGAAACGATTCTAGAACGATTTAATAAACAACGATAGAAAATGTAAATACGACGGTTCTCCAATCGATTCCTGACAGTGATTGAGTGTTCAAACTCACCAGAGATTGAAAACTGAGCGCATGTTTGTTAACGGTCACATCCAAATACCCGTTTGGTCCGACCTGTCCCAAGAAGTAAACAGGATCCACAGTGTAGATGGCATTGAGAGTAGGATGAAGGGAGACATTAACAGTGAGGCCTCTTGCGACGGCTGTCATATTGACGATTAGGTGTGGACCGTTTTCACCATCGTTGCCAAGAAGATGATCTTCAGCTCCTGATCTGTGACTGAATTCTTCCAAGTTCGCTGTCAATCCCCCGTCCATGCAAGTTCGTCTATGAGTAAAGTCCAATGGCCAGAAACTTACACCGGTTAAAAACGATAAAATGTCGAAATCAAATTCTGACAGCATACTTCCGACTACCGGTGGATGAAGGGATGATAGGACTATTGGGAAGTTGGAGAAATTCAGAGACAGTAGTACTAAGGTGCCTTGCCTGCCGTTGAACCATTCCATGAAGGCGCACTGGATGATGAGGTACAGTGATTTCAACATGCCCCAACCCTATGACACAAGCATTTCTTTCACCATGGCGCGACGATCGTACACAGGAGAGTAAGACGTGAGAATGATCGACTTTCATGCAAGCAGCTTCCCTGGAACAAAAGTGGAAACTACGTGAATAAGCTGAACAAAGAGAAACAATGATTTGACTATGAGCAGCTACTGAACAACAAGGTTGCGAAAAATTCACTTCTTTTAACAAATAATGCATTCTGTTTTATTCGATCGTTGAATTCAGGCATGTATTAAAAAAAAACCTACTGTGCAAATTTGCCAATCCCTTCAGTCAACCGAACATCACCGTCTCCAAAGTGACCAGAAAAACTAAAGTTTGACGACCTTTCCTTGAACAAACCTATGAAATGAAAAGTCTAGAGTTGCCGTTTACGTCCCACATCGTAATACACGTTAAAAGCAAAATAAAAACCGAAAGAAAATTCACTTTCACCTTTATTAGAAAATATGAATGCCCAAAAATGATTGGCAAAGTGCCCTGTGATGCAACTTTTACGGTTTAAAATAAACGACTAAGTTCAAGTCGTTAAATGCCATACGAACGATGCATTTGTCAAAGGGACCTTCATCCGAATCGCAAAAACCAAACTGCAGATCGTTATAATGACTTAAAAACACTAATTTTAGCAGCATTAACCAGGAACCGGAAACCATGATTACTTTTAAACCACTATGACAGTTCACCTTAATGTAATGCGAATGGAGGCTTTTTGACAAGAGGAAATCTATTTGAAAGCCCACTCTAGGGAACGAAAATAGAGAAGTCGTAAAATGCGTTAGCATCTAGAGATGAGGGAGGACAGGTGCACTCACTATGACCTCGAACTCGATTGGTTTTGGTGAAGGAGCCATGGATTCTACGCACCACAGCGGTGAGATTGACCTCAGAGAGAACTGCAGAAACGGTCATTTGGCGAACACGCATGGTGACGAGTACCACAGTGGGGATGCGCTCAGAGGTCTTGAACCAGGGCGAAGGAACCATGCTCCGCTCGCCACGCCTAGGCCCCGTCACCGAGTCAAACGATGCGGACACGGATGTGGCGGAGTGGCGTTGTCCTAGACCCGCCTCCAGGTCCACTGTGGTGTCGTGGCGGCCGCCCATAAAGGAGAAGCGCGAGGTAGATCCTCCCACAAGACCCGCAACACCGCCTAGATGAGTCGCAGCTTCTTCCTTGTGTCCCATTGCCTGTAAGTGTGTGCAGATGAAGTAAAAATAGGGCTCCGATGGATTCATTACAGCTACTTCCATATTAGCCTACTTGCGGTCAGAATTATGATTCCGGATTCAAACAGCATTTTTTTACTTCCCTTTAATTTTTTGTTTGATAAAACTTGATAAAACCATAAAAACCCTTTTTGTAAACAGTTCATAGGTGGAGATCAAGGTAGAAACAGAGTAACAGGGAGCGTAGGGAATGATACCACACAGATACCTTCAAACCATCCAGTTGGATGTGGACCAACAAAATGTGCAAAGTACGCAAGGTAGTCACAGGAAAAACATGCCCATAGTGCCCCTATTTGGATCAACAGATCACGCACAGAGATCGGGAGCAATTACTATACAAATTCGTAGACACACAACGGCTAAATCAAGATCCTCAACAGAGCAAAGAAGCAAAGTACTCGTCAAGAGATTGATACAAGTGACTGACTTTTGGTTACGCCATTTTCAAGCCTTAACAGTGACACGAGTAATACCGAATGGCTGAGCAGGACACGCATTTTGAGGAAAAGCAAAAATTAACTAAGTGTTAAAAGCACAACGTCAAAGCTACACGCAGCGAAGCAGCCATGCATCTTACAAATAAGAACTTGAATTTAAGTTTTGAATTAGTATTGCATGCAATATTTGGCATGCAATTACTTGCGTGAAATGCGCCACCTCTTGTAGGAATAAAATCGACACAGACAAGCACATCAAGATTGTCTAGATCATTAAGCAGCCTAAAGATATGGTAGGGTCCGAGGAGAATTTTCCAGAAAATGGAAAGAAATCGCCCGGTTATTAATAAATACAAGTAGGAAATCAAACAATCGACTCGCTAAAAATCTAACGCGGAAAGAAAGACGAACGAAATGAGAGAAATCAGACTTCATGCAGTTGTTGAAGGCAATTCCAACGAAACAAAAAACGAGACGTACAGGACAGAAGTAATCATTTTCCTCCAATATTGTTGGCATGACAGACGCCTGAAATTAGTTAAAAATTGGTACCCCCCAGTGAGTTCAAGATATATTAATAATTGGAAAAACAGAATATTGAAAAATCCTTTTAGTATAATTGTTCCTTAAGCAATAGGAAATTTCGAGTGAGATTTTAGTCAATGAGGTGGAATGTTTTGAAGACTATATTGAACCCATACCCTCTTTGTGACATTTTTCGTCTCAGGAACTGTTGAGTAGAGATCTATATAGCGCAGCATTCTCCTCCAACATTCAGGAATCGAAGAGGATTGGACTGCTTCACCAGCATCAACCGGGACCAGCGGAAGCTGACCAGCGGCAGTTAAGTGAGGCATATCAAAGGATTTGTCCCGGGCTCCTGTACCCAATATAGGGGGATTGGTGGACGGTCCAGCATCCCTACCGAATGAAGGGTCTTGGGAAGACTCGAAAGGGGATGGCAGATGCTGAGAGCCTTGACCGGGTATCGATACAGGCGCACTTCCAAAGGATGGTTCTCTTGTATCTGCAAAGCCATTTGTGATGTAAAGGAGGTTCGAGAACGAATGAGATTACGACCATAACGCTAGTTGGTAAAAATCTCACCACCGGCATTGGCAAGAGGCTGATGAGCAGCACTATCGATTGTGCTACCTTGAGATTGACCACTGAGCCGAATATAATCTGGACGCGATTTGAGAGTACTTCCGGTCTCAACTGTATCCGTCACTGAATCTAAACATCCAAGCAAATTAATATTTGGTGGAGTATAAATATTATGTACTGTCCTCACAAAGTAGTTCTAAACAAGTACGTAGTAAACACAAACGAAAAAAAAAGCAGTAGTTTAGTGATTAAGGGGTCACATAAAATAACTATCTACGAATAACGACCATTATTGTTGTCTGCATTGAAGTTACTAAAAGAATGTTTTTAAGATTAGTTTTTAAAGCGATCGTGGAAATTCACCTTTGGCATCAAAGGTAGCCTTACAAACAATGAGATTTCTTCTCCTTTCTGCTGAATTCTGCGCATCGCGAGCGCAATAAAACATTGTAACAAATTGGTGGGTAAGCCTGAAAAGGGGCATATTTGAGTGCTGACTGATGCTGTCCACATGAAGATCCGCTATTATTTTAGTCGTCGTAGAGCGCAGTTCCACATCACCCAGTCGCAACTGAAGCAAAAAACGATCCCCCTAAATTTAGTGACCTCGATTTTCTGGAGGCCTTAAACGGTTAACATTAATAACGCAACTGAACTAAACACAGGTGTCGAGGCAGACGTTCTTGCAACGCTAACAAAAATATCGCATGAGAGAATTGGTAAAGGCAATGTTCGACGATATCACCTCAACCAAATTAAGTGAATCAAGGTTTCAAACTAAGTTTTACTTTCCTAATAAGTGATGAAATCCATCTGCTAAGATGATAAGGCATACATTAGCACCATCTTGCTTGCCAAATCCAACGACGTCACGAAGAGTGATTTTGGTGGAGAACCGATGACACATCAGCGCTCTTTGGGTGGAGGGACTGGGAATACCCGTGACAGATCTCGGTGCGGCTGGAACGGCGCTGACATTGACCTTTGGCAGAGTGCTTGCTCCCAAACGGTAAGACCCCGTGTTCTCAGCAGTCAAAGTTGAGCTCGATAATGAAGGCTTAAATTTCTGCAGCGGGTTCTCCAAAGAATCGCATATCTCAATCTGAAAACAGTCGAGCATGCCCTCAGCCGCAAAGAGGCCCCCAAACTTCTTCATCAGCGCGCTACGACGGACGCCCTGGAATTAGCAAATACTATGAATTAATAAAATCTCAGCAAAAAAATGACATTTGATACTAGGGCGGACCTTAATGTTAACGCCTATGGCCTCGAGTAGAGGTCTGAAAAGTCGTTGTGCGTCGTCAACGAAACGGAATTGACCTCTCAAATGATTGATCTGATTCACGTTTTCCGAGGTGATGGAGGGTAAACGATGATGCTGCTGACCATTCCTCCCACTCTCGTTAGCTTTCGGACGAAACGTCACCTCCGGTTCCGTATCTACTTGAGCCTGCTGCGATTGATAAGTCGCAGTGCTTCTGTAGTTTGGTGAGGATTCAGCAGCATCCAGAATGTTGGCACTAGAGCCTCCGTGTCTATACGTTTAAGAGATCGAATAAACAATATTATGCAGACTTTTAGAGAAAAATGAACTTGAATTCAAGTATCTCAGAAGGCGAGAATTGAAAATGATAAGTGGAGTTAAAAAACTGATGAGACGCTTATATAGCAACAAATAGGAATTATTTCAAGGCTCGAAAGGCTGCGCTCTAAAGAATTACTTGTAAATGCATGAAATACTTGCATTGCAGTGAGGATTAGGAAAATACACATTTCTTAGAAAGCAAATAATCCTTAATGTTTAAAATGAATCGCAAGTAGGCAGACCTTATGCCATGCTGAGCATCCTGTAGAAAACGATAGAGGATAGTATTTTCACAACGAACTCGCGAATCATTAACGAGAGATTCGTCATCCAGATCGGATTCCTCGATGTCATCCACCTCCTCCACTGTTCCCGAAACCTGGTTTTGAAGACGATCCCCAGCAGGATTAAGAGTGCGTGATGAACTACCCGGATTCTGCGTCAACAACTCAAACATCCGCAACGTCAGTCCTGATGGTCGACGCTCCACGGGGTCATGAGAAAAAACTGTATTTCTACCGTCATTTGCATGCTCCTTCTTCCGACTTAACAGAGCAGTGAGTTTTCGAGTTATTACCGGAGGAACAGTAGCTAAAACCATGACGTCGACAGCAACTCGCCACTCGCGGAGAATGAGAAAAAGACCACGAAGAAGCATCATTTTCTCAGGGAGAACAGATTCACGCAGCCACTCATTCAGTTTGGCATCAACAAATTCCTGACTATTCTGCTTTCGAAGGGCCTGTAGATAGCGTCTGAGGGTGGTGAATATCTGGCAAGAGGGATCGTAGCGAAGCCTACGTGCATCTGGTGTGCGCAGAGTTGAGTAAGTGCTAAACATCTAAAGAGCACGGAAATAGGATCAGTGATTCTGGTGACAGCTGCCGTTCGAAGCTATTAACGGCAAAAAGCCAAAACACCTCATCTTCGAGGGAGCTGAAACGGAAGTCAGGTAGAGGCTTATCCCCGTTCACTGCCTCCATCATAAGACAGGCGAGAACCGAGAGGGTTCGCCGTTCCGTGATGGAGATAAAATGCTTCGAATTTGATGCAAGGCGGTTGCAGGGTCCGATCCACGCATTCACTGTTGGAGTCACAGTGCTTAAAAAGTTCCAGTCGGATCTAAAGTAAAATCAAGTGCCATTAGTACAAACCATCATGAGATGCCTTCTGAGAGTACGGTTCCATTACCGTATAATTTCGACACGGCGCTTGTTTGGTAAATGCTTGGGAGCAGGAAAGTTGAGCCAAACGGTTTTGACATGCAAGTTCATTAAAAAAGCATTCCTAATTCCTTCATTTTCATCATCGCCATCATCCTTGAGGGCCTTGTTTTCAAAATCACCCTAAAAATAAAGTAATGCGTGAATAGGACAAAGCCAAAGTACACAAAAGTGAAGGAAACTATGATGCACTAACTTTTAATTATTGAAAAAAAACCAAAGCCCACTTTTAGTAGCAGTTGCGTTGAACAATACAATGAGAGTTCGGCCACTTACTACGAGAGTGGGACTACATCCAGTGTTCCGATTGGGATCAACACTATCCTCCTCAGTCTCCACATTCCCTTCCTGTGAAGGGTACACGCTCGCAGTAGATGTAAGCTTTTTATTAGTATTCCTTGATTCAGGTCTCTCTTCCAAGGAGTCCCCATAGCCTCTTCGCTGAACAAAAAGCAATGTTAGCTCTTCCATACCAGACTCAAACATAATCCAGCCCGCAGAATGCCCAGGTAGCAAAGAATCAGAAGGACTAGGAGTTGAAATTGAGGGTTTGTAAGAGTGAAGAGAAGGAGCAAGGCTGGCCTGTGCAGGCCCATGTACGCCTGTGTAGAGTCCGCCAGCTGGCGACGACTTGCGTGTGACTAATCGCGACTGCTGATCCGCATCAAAGGCAAAGAAAACACGCGAGGCAGAGAAGGGAATAGCAGTGAGGAGAACCTCGGGCGTGAATGAAGACTCGCGTGTGAGTCGACGGAGCTGCGAGTGGATGCGAGAGATAGAGAAGTTGCAGACGAGGCGCTCAGTGTGGCGAACCTCTGTGGCGCTAACAACCTTGGAAGGAGAAGACTGAGTCGCAGGTAAGGGTAGTGGCAATCCGGTTTCCACATCACCTTCTGAAGAGCCGCAAAACACCAAAGCAAACTTAGGATCGGTCCAACGAATGCATCAGAATTACTAAAGTTTTCCATTGTATGCATTTCTCGGAATCTACTCGAAATTTTGTGCTAACTAAAATCACCACAAACGAACCAGCGTAGCGTTTTCTTAAACTAGAAATCAAAGCGGAGGCTTGACTATCAGGACGTAGAGTAACTGCATCTGAGCGAAGGGGAGAGGAGAGAAGTGGAGAAACAGCGGTAGAAGTATCGTCATCATGCTCTTCTTGAACCTTGCTTAACCTTCTCTCGCCCGCCAACTTGTGCGAAAGGAGGTCCGGAGAAAATCCGTGTGATGATGACGTCAGTTCACGGGATTCTACGCCGTAATGGAGAATTCGTCTATTGTTAAGAACCTAGAATAGTCACAGAAAAAATGACAACACGATTTTTCAGCTGGTTTTTTTAATAAAGCCTTGAGCTAATTAATTCAAGTTATGCGCAAAATATCAGCATTACCTCTATTTTAACCATGTCCACGGCGAGAGTGAGCAGTGAGACGCAGGTAAGATCATGCAAACCCAAGGAAAGACTGTCAACAGTGACGATGTCCTCCACTGCGTAAATTTGCATAAATCCTATATTTACACGACCGAGGGAGAGAAAACCCACAAGGTTGTTCTCCTCGGCAAGGTGGTAGCGACTATCCGAGAAAGGAAGTAGTTGTCTGTGAGACCTCGGAAGTACGGTGCTCGGTGTTTCACTAGAGTCATCCATACTTGGTGCATGGAAAGAAGAGACGGAGCGATCGCGGTGACCCGCTTGTGTGTCTAAAATTTTCCAGATAAGGAAAAAAATGCTGAAAATGTAGCTTAACATATCGCCTCACGAACGCGCTATTCAACAGACATGTGATTAGCAATAAAATTTGGAAAATCCAAAAAATGAATCAATTGAAGACGCTTTACCGGTGAAAGTAGGGCCATGATCACCACCAATTTTGTGGAACCATAGAGCGTTCTCAGAGAATTGATCAAAGAATATGGAGCGTTTTGTATGCTGTTGCAATGACGGCGAGGAAGGTGACTTAGGATCTGAGCTACTTTGAGGGTTTTGGTGCTTCAGCTGTTCATAGAGCACTTTGCCCTGACGACCAGCGGAAAGGATACACTTGAAGTGTAGCTCGTCGATAACAGAGCTCGGAGAACGATTTGCCAAAACTGGTGCCATAATTGTTATATATCTAGATGAAGGGATAGGGAAGTCTAGAAACATTTCGAAAAATAAACTCAGGACTAGTGTTTTGAAAGGGAAGCCCCTCCTTGACTGTGACAAGGGTCTATAATATATAAATACTTGCTGATTAATCGCATTATTGCACTGGTTTACCTTATCCGAAATGACATAAAGCTCATTTTTTTCGCTTCAAGATACTGATAGAAGGTTCTGGAAGCAGCACTGCCATCGGTATAATAGTTATGCATATACTAATGCGCTGAAAAAGTGGTATAATGTAAAATCAACAGTAGATGCCTGCATTCAATTCAATGAATTAATGCTTTCAAAATTTGCTACGCAAATATACAAGTGTAAAAGATTTGCAGCAACATCCAGCACCAACCTATCGATGCATTCGGTGCAGAGTGGAGTGAGAAAGATATCAACCGGCCCGAGAACTGAAACTGTGGTGGAGGAACGAGAGACCGACGCGGCAGAAGATTCGCATACCTGCGCATTGCAGCAGTCTAGAGAATAAAATTTGACCAGCTACAAGCACACCATTTTCTAGTTTCACAAATCCCGACAAACGTACACATAATTACTCATCGAATGAGCAAATATGGGCACTTTTAGTTGAGGTTTGCCGCAAATTTGGAATGACGATGCTGGAAGCAATTTAAATTTCGACAGTTAAATTATTCTAAAGTTAAAATTAACACAAGGAAGATAATGAAAAGGCAGAAAACTACCGGGATTAAACAAAATCGTTAATCAACGCTGTGGACAATGCGATGGAGATTAATTAAAGTACGAAAAGACAAACCTGGGCTTATTTTGCAACCCATTCTCAAGATAATAATCAAAACTTTAAGGTTAGATTAAATGAATATTCACCACATAGCATGGGAAGACCGTGTACTTAGTTGCCCGAATTGTATTGGGTTCAGCTAGGCGAAGTGTGCATGAAATGTAATGCGTTTAAACGGAGTGGTTAAAAGTTGTAACCTACGAGGATAGAGCAATGGTCGAAGATCAGAGATTCGAAAGGACGAAGGAGCAGGACTACCGCCTTCAGGATGAGTAATGCTGGTTGGTGTGGTCTCCGAAATCGTTGTCTCAGACATGGCATCCACCATGGATCGGAATGAGAAACCAGTGGCAGAACAAAGGAACTCAGGAGCCTTGGCAATTCCAATCCGGCAACCGCACTTGGGCCTTGCGTCTACCAGTCTCTCACCATTTTCACCCTTTCCCACATCAACTGTACAGTGCTGGCGACCTCGAAAGCGTCGACAGACTCGCCAGCGATGCCTTAATCGCAATGGGGGACACAGCTCGGTGTTGGCTATGTAACGATTCAAATGTCGCTCATACGCTGTTCTCAAAAGACTGCTTTCTGTGATGGGACGATTTAACTGTCCATGAAGATCTGCAAATGGATACAAATAACCAACCCATTAACCTGAATTCCGCTTTGAGATTGGCGGTAAACCTGCCAACGGTCACTCACCGACATATTTTGCCGTGAAATCTTCACCGGAAAGGGTCGATTCGTCAGATGCTTTCGAGGGTCCATGAGTGAACCGCAAAGAGCTTGTGCTGCCTCTTCGTTGATTAAAGGGCGTGTCCGAAGTGTCAGTGAAGAGGGGGACAGAACTGGTGGAAATGCGCGTTGCCGATGCATCAGAGACTAACTGCCTGGGTGGAGGTGGGGGAGGTAAAACCTGAGCTGCTGGAAGCCCGACCGACAGACCATCGGGAAGACTTGTTAGTGAAAGGCCGGGCGCTGAACCATCGCGATCACTAGTTAGCGCACCATCTTCTTCTTCTCCAAACAACGGCTTCTCCAAAGATGCAGTGGATGAACGAGCGCGATTGCCTCTACCCCTTCTTCTTTCATGCTTTCCTCCTTTTCCCCCAAGGCTTTCAGTCAATTTAAAGTCTTGAGGTTCATCACCGCTTGAAGAGGATAGTGTAGCTAATGAAGAATCTGCGTTCTCCTCTTCTTCCCTGTCTTCCTCAGAGGAACAGTAACACAATTGGGAGAGAGTCGATGTTTCAAACTTAGCCGCTTCATCCGCCATCAGTACATCCATCCGCATAAGGGCAAAGCCATTTGAGGTGTCCGAACAAACATTTGAGTTATGCAACTGGAAGACCAATTGATCTGGCTCAAAAAGACTCTCTCCAAAATTGACCCCAAGACTACGCTCCGTCGTGCCAGCATTGAAAGAGGTTCTGTTAGTGTTTAGAATTGAACTAGTTACCCAAATTTGTTCAAACCATACCATGTTAATGCATTAACTGCTTAACACGTAGTCATACTTCGGTGGGGAAAGAGAAGGTTAAACTTACAAAGGATGCCTGAGTGGACCGTCTTCTGTGATTTCGGACGGGTTTGAGTTTAATCCGGAAAAGAAGACAGCGCGTCTAGAGAATACACCAGTTAACACCTCATCGAGAAGCATTTTACCCGATGCGTTTGGGCCAAAAAAGGCACAGTTGCCATAGCAGCCGCATCGCACAGCTGCATCGGAGGATATCACGGAGTCGTGCGGAAGCCAGAGAAACCAGAGACGATGAGAGGCAGCATCATGGTGACGAATAAAAACCAGCTGAGGGTCACGATAGGCGTGGTCCAGACCCGAAATGCCCGAGTGAAGATGAACAGGACCGAAGCCAAGAGAACCCGCCTCCAACCAAGGCTGAGACGTCAAAGGTGTCTTGGCAGAAGAGCTATGTAGTGTACCATCCTTAGCCAGTGTTTGTGATGCCAATTCTACGAAAAAAAGTAATGAAACCGATTCACAGCCCTCAGACTGCACATAGTGAGGTCTTGTTGAAGGGAAAGTGGCCACTAGACCTGCTAACCAACAACAAATGTGCTATAAACTGAGTTAACGGTGATGAGCGAACTGAGGTACAAAGGAATTCCGTTTTGGTTACAAATAATGCGTCATTGGCGAAAATCATTGCATTAACACGAGCGATCATAAAATGCGATTTAAGCCGAAGGTGGGAACTTCATAACACTTAGCATGGAGAGGAAATACAATGAGGATGATGGACTGACGCACTGATGGGTTTAATCAACTGAAGGAACTGCACACGAGGAAGGAAAACAGAGATGCCGTCGCGAGAGTGGACGTCATGCATGTTGCAGCGGGCCACACGGACAGCATCCAGCATGATCATTAGGCACGTGCCCGACTCCACGATAGCCAGTTCCGCACCATCCAAGTTGAACCGAAAAAGGCGATACTTGAGTTCAATCTCTGTTGGACACAACTTTGCGCCAGGTGATTTGCTCGTCCAGAACGAACACTGGGTCTACGAAACACGACACTTTTATTGTAAAGAACCTTAGGAGGAGAATTTATTCCATCTACTAGAAAATGTTGAACGTTGGTCATCTCCACATACATTCCCCCGCTTCAACTCCTTTCCGCAAACGATGAATTTAGAACAATCATGTGCCAACATCTAACAGTATCTGCCTTTAAAAGTGAGATATAAGCAACGAGATTGAAGCTGAATCCTTAAGATAGAAGCGCTATAGTACGTAAACGTGAGTAAAAAATAAACGCGAATGTACAGGGTCTAGAGCGTGTTGGCAAAGCTCTCCCGATCTACGAGAGAGAATGGCATTCTCCAAATCAATAGCTGAGAATATGAGGCTTGAGACACTCTGTACGAGGGAGGAAACTTGGGGTGCAGTTAGTTGCCCAGTTAGGGTACCGCACGTGATCTCAAAGAGCCAGGCGTATTCCACTGTATCCGCCTTCAATGGGAGACCCCTGTTGCTGAACATTGCATGTCCTCTGAGCTCGAATCCGGTCAGCTGAGCCCTACCTGTGCTGAGGTTATCGGCGTTGGGTGGACGATAGGCCTAATAAATAAGAACAGCATTTCGCACGTTAATGTGTTCTTCATTTGTCTTAAAATAACATGCTGGCAGTGACTTACATTGCATTTATCAAAAACGCAGAGAAGAACGGGTGAAAAGAGAAGTTGTAGTTTTGTTTCATTAAAATTCTTATCCATTTCAAATCCTATGCAATCGAGGAAAGCTGTTGGACACAGAGGTATTTCTGAACTGGTGTGCTAAATAAAAATAGAAAGGAATTTAATTAGCAAACCATTAACAGCCTCCAAGGTTAGCATTTGACCCAGCTATCTGAGATTCAAATAGAAATACGGTGACTCCAGGAGAAATCCATTGTGCAAAACGTTATCCATTGGCAAAGCGCTCGACACAAATCAAGTGCACATAAAACGCTGTATCACTTCCCCATTACATGGACTGTCCAGATCATCAAATCCGACTAACCGAGATTAACTCATTTCAAAGGGTGCCGATTCTTTTCGTCAAATGCGTGGAAGTTAGAGGAAAAAACAGTGGTAGAAAGTACTCCCAAAACAACGGTTTAAGCAAAGTGGTTCTGACTTTAAGTTACTCAAGCGTTTTCATAAGAGCCTTCTGTTGTTGAGAATGAAGAATGAGGTGCCGGGATTGGTAATAAGTAAATCAAAATTTGATACAATGAACTACCAGTGCCAAACCTTGTCAACGTACCCAAAGTTTAAGGGCTGCAGTTGGTAACAGTGATCTGTGCCAGCGATGATTGTCACATTTCTCATGTTAGCTACGCTTTGAGACTGTTACTATTAAAGTCTGCTAACAACGAAACAGTGAAATACAATCTTTGGTACCAAAAAAGAATCTGGAAATCGCGCCATAGATTTGGCAAGTCAATATGAACTGTGCACAATGCATAAAATAGCCACTTTAGTAAACGCGAGTGATTGTGAGTGCACCAGAATGCGTCGTTTAAACTAATAGGAAATATGATGACTAACCATAGGTAAATGCGCCTGCAGATTGTGAATGGAGACCGTGACTCGGACCGCAAAAGGCCGATATTCACGAGGATCCACCACATTATTTGATTTGCCTGGATGGTCATGCGCAGAAATATGTGGGGGCACTAAGCATCCATCCCCCTTTTCATTAACTCCATACACCTTTAGGTCTTCCGTCGTTATAGGCGTCTGGTAGCAACCAAAGTAGTTTTCCTGAATGTGAAAGCTAACGCAATTAATGGACACGGAAGCTCACGAGGAAACGTTGATGTAATGCTCCACTTAGCAATTAAAATAACTGAGGGGAGCGAGGACATATTCGTGTTAGTAACCATACAAGAGCTGGGCGTTAATTTTGGAGAATTAAGAAGTAAACATGAGTTTTTGCTTTTGCGTGAGTTAGTCGTTGAATAATTACTTGGAACTAAGATGAATTTAAACTAGGTTTAAGACAAATTGTTTATAATTAAGCAGTATCTTAACGTGCCTAAAGGTACTTTAGTAATTAAATTCCAATCAACCATGCATTGCGCATTCCTTCAAGCAAAGCCTACTTGCCAACTTTGTTGGCTTTCCAACTTTGGCGACACGTAAAAACTCACCTTAAAATGAATGATATAGCGAATCAGAGCACCGTAAAAGAGGAGCTGGGAGCTAGGAATAGCCACGTGAACGTCCAGTTGGTCGGCTTGCATATACGAAGGATCGAAATTGAACCTGACTAACTCGGATTCCGTGGGCCCACGAGCCTTCGACCCTTCGGGACGCAGATCACCGAGTGCAGTCTCCTCAGGGTCCCGTGGTGCCAAAATCTAAGTGACGAGTCAAGCAAAACGCATCAGAAGATAGTGGAGGATAATACGGATAAAGTGCAGAAAGCACCGACTGCCTTAAAGCGGTAGAAAAATAGCAAGTGTATGGTTGGCACTTAAAACAACGAAACGGCACTACTGAAGATACCATAAAAAGAAGTGAAATCAGTGTAAGATCGAACCATTAGTATCGAAAGTGTATGCAGATAGCCGATTGCGATTTCAATCAATGAATATGGCTCCGGGCACAATGATAAAGCGAAAACAACAGAATAACAAACTGCGGATGTACATGAGCATTATCAGTAGGTGAAAGGCTTTTGGGTGAGTGCTTGCCCCAGCATTGTGGCAGAAATCGCCAAAAGTCAGGCACCCATACAATCGGGTAATAAGTGTACCCGATCTTCAAGTGAACCCTGGGTGCCCGCCAGCATTCGATCCAATAGCGCCTGCGTCTTTAAAACAAGAAGAATCACTAAGTCTCGCCGAAAAACGCATCTTTCTTCATAACAGCAGTTCGAATTCAACTGTACTAATACAATGACGCAGATAGCAAGATTTTGAGGCGATTACCGGCACAGAGATTATTCTAAAGTTAAGCATTAAATGTATAAAAATGGAAAAAAAAAACAACAAGGCTTCAATTCTTGTCTTTCACCTACCATAAGACTTGGTTTAGCGGTTAATAGGGCTTTATTTGGAGCACACTTACAGTGTTTTGTCAGTACCTCGGGCAGACGTTTCGAGATTCGGGAGAGTCTCCTCAATAACTTTGAATGGGTTATTTTTCTGTGGTTTGCAATTACTACCGGCAAGCCTGAGATTCTCATGCATTTCCTTGATCAAATAGAGGAGAGTGCTGGTTTCTGGGGCTGAAAGACACAGCGAGGCGGACAAGGCCTAAAATGGTACCAGAACAGAAAGTACCTACCCAGAAATCTACATGACCACTTGCGATAAAGTAGAAAATCGACGTAATAAGGTATCACAAAATTAAAAAAAAAAAAAGAAACAGCGAAACCTATCACGAACTGACAGTGTTCCATCATCAGGTTTTAAAGACACTTCACTGATGTAATTGAATGCCTGTATTTCCAAAGTTCATCCACATTAAAGCTAGGGAATTGTTATCCAAATTCAAAACAAAATCCACCTTTGACCAAATGCGTACAAGAGTACTTAGGTTACTGCATTTTCAATAGCAGCAAATATAGTAGTGGCATTCAGCAAATTCGCAAAAGGGGATAAAAGCATTCAAGAAATAGATTTTCAAAGACTCTTGAAGCTCCCATAATGTGACGCAAACGTTTTAGAATAACGTGAGAAAATCAGATAAACTTCGTCTGTCGAATAGAGTAGCTTCTGAAGTTAGTAGAATAATGGGTTGAAATAAGATTTCGGAATGCTTACAGTAATGTCAAATTTGATTGGAACAGTAGCTGGTAGGAAGTCGATGAATGGCAAATCAAAACCAAAGTTGAACTTTTCCGTGCAGAAAGACACAAACGCTGGGAAGAATAAAAAAGCATTAACCGAAATGGCTTCAACAAGACTGTAATACTTGAAATTACCTCGTTTCATCGTAATATTGGCAACAATTTAAGTTTTGAGAAAAAAATGCCTGTGTTGGAAAGCAGTGAAGTAACTCAGACGAGACGAATAAACAATATAGATTGTGCGGCAAAAAAAGTATAAAACCATACCAACAGCTTCATTCTGAAACACATATTCTTGCATGAGAAAATGTCAACATTTAGACCTAGTCTCAAGCTGCAACCAAATAAGCAGGCCAGAAAGGGTTGAGCAAGATCGTACCACAATCGGAAACCAATATTATTGCCTTTAATGCTGGCAAAAGGTAATCAAAGGGAAATGGACAATTTCATGTCATGTACTCGGAAGACTTGCAGTGGAATTAAATTGCAAGTTAGCGTTATTGAAATCCCATAATGCATGGTTCCGAGTTAAGTGAGAACTGGAAAATCTACGCGTACAACCGTTATGAAAGATGCGAAGGGCATGAACATGCACAAGTATTTAAATAACTACCATTTTCCGCTGTGGGAGCAACCCAGTTATAATCGTTTGTCAGCAATCGCAAATCGAACGGCTGCGCACATATTTTGAATTTGTAAATATAAGGGACGAAATAAAGAATGTCTGGTCTGGAACCATTCGACCAATCTTCGAAAAAGCCTATAAACAAAGAAGGCACATGCCACAGTCATTTCCAGATGTGATAGATCGTAAGATATTAAAACACGATTCGAACCATTTAAAATGCACAGTAAAAAGTGATAAGTAAGGAATTAGCAATACGTCAAATACCCCTTTTTTTGAAGCAGTATCTTTACAAATGCGTAGACAAAATTATCAAAGTAAGCTAAAGACAATAATTGATACGGAGTATAAAGATCACAAGTAAACAAATGGACGAAAAGTGGTCATTAGTCCATCTGAATTCAAGATACACACCTTTGAAGTACGTCTTCTGTGTATAGAGCATGGAAAAGATTGTATCCTGGCCATTCAGATTGAAAGTCCATGTTTGTAGAGAGTTCCAGTGCCTTGGGTAGTGCACACTCAATTGAAGGTCAAACCAGGAAGATGTAATGAGGTTGTGCCACAAGCAGTCTGTCACCAAACTACCTTTTGCTAGACTTAAAGCCATCTCTACAGTACTGCCATCCTTTCTTATCACCCAGGGCATTGACAGCTTGAAGGTAGAATCAGGTCCACCATGGAGGGCGAACTTCTACAACAATGAAAAGAACCAGAAGAGTAAACTACGCTGTTCGCGAGTACTTGAGTTGATTTCCATATGATGGGAGGAGAGTAAGTAGGTATAAACTAACATTTGACTTATTCTTGTCCTGAACAAACCAGAGGTCCATTTGTACAGTGGTCGAACTGGAAATGTCCAAAGTAAACTTTTGAGTTGTGCGAAATTTCCCAACAGAAGGAGCCGGGGTTACCTCGGCTGGCCGATAGGTTGGTGGGAAGAAAAACTTCCATAGCATTTCACTGCAAAAAATGAGGATAAAAGTAGGTTAGAGTGGCTGCTATGTGCGAATCCTCACAGGTTACCCGTACTACCCAATGTTACAAGGAGAAAAGGTATAACGATGAAAGCACATAAAGCATTGTTAAGCGACTGTCCAAAATGACTAATTGTCAACCAAAGTCATGCTAACTAACCAATTCTAAAAAAACAAGTGTGCAACTTTTCGTACTATAGATAACCACAATATACACTGCTCTTTATTTGGCTGAAGGGTCACCGCAACAACTGACAAAATTAACCAAGAACGAAAAGTTAATTGCAGAAAGCACTCGACAAAGTTACCAAAGACGGAAATGTGATATAATCTTAAACAAAAGAGTAGAGAACCTCACCGTTGGCGATCAGCCCAGGGTCCATACGCTAAGAGAAAATCTTTTTCTACATTTATTATCATTTTCCACTCTGGAAACGTAGAAAAGGTTGACTCCCGATTTTCGCTAAGTTGTACATCTTCCGATTCAACAGAAATCAAACCTAAAAATTCAGCAGAAATTATGGCAAGGAAATTCAGCAAATTACACTAATTTGTTCATTTCAGACCTCGTTTACCTATGGCAGAGCCTAGATTGTCACAGACATCGATATGACATTTGCTAGAATATGAAGCTAAGTCAAAAAAATGAGCATAAAGATACAATTACGTGCGCGAACATTTTTAATACCTGGCTGGTCTTGATAATACGTAATCTTGCCCCGTCCGAGAGAAAATACGCGAAAAGTATCTGCCTTTTGTGGTGGTCTATAAAAGAGTAGGATAAAGAAAAGTAGGCACTGATTGATATTCAGAAGCCTCGACTATGACTTACTCTTCAACAGCGTAATGCCCAGAATACTTAGAAACTGGTACCAATGATCCCATAAAATCATAAAAATCCAAAGAAACCCAGTGCTGATACTTATCATACCGCCAAGTGGCGCGCTTTTGGGTGTACGTTCCATGCGCCTTTTGGCATGTCAGAACAAAAGCACGAGGAATGAGGTGATTACCGAAGCAAAACTTTGACTATAAAATCCAAAAACGAAAAAAAATATTAAGTAAAGTTGAAAGTGGTTGAGTAAATAGAGTGAGAATTGGACCCACCATTTCCAAATGGAATCTAACAACTGGAAAGAGGCGTTCGAATTTTGTCCAAATCCATCCCAGTGTATCTTCCTGCTGCACATTGCGCCTAGAGCGTGGTAAAGAAAAACCGCACTTTAAAGAAAAGTTGCAACAAATTGGTAATGAGCAGCACGTTGTAAATAAAAGGAATGAAATCAAGTGGAGATGGTACGTACCGAGATTGTGACTGATGACTTGCATTTGAATAATTCTTTTCACTTAAGGTAGATCCACCGTAAAATGAGTTTCGGTTAAATACATGCATATCGAACCCGTATAGAAAGATGTGCAGCCGCCTTTTAGTGGTCACGTCTATGAAAATGAAAAAAGCAATTGACCCACGCACCAATGTAGCAAAAGTCTGTAACAACAAAACAAACCCTTTTTCGTAGGATCGAAAGGCACCCAGTAATTAAATACAAGTATGCCGTAGCAACAGCGGATGCTGTAATCATCAGTCAGATAAATCAGGTCTCGAACCATTAACACCCCACCGATAGCAGAAATAGATATCGATCCTGTACATCAAAAAGTGTAAAGCAACTAACCAAGCCTTATGTAGCCGCTTTTAACAAATTTGCGGAGAATAACAGATGTAATGAATCCAAGAACACGAGCATTGTAGAAAAATATGTAAATGACCCATACATCCAAGAGGAAAAGCGATAGTATAGCAATGTGAAATCTCCCTTCGCTAATGTATGTATTGACTTGTGTATCAAGACTGTCATTTGAATGAACTTCGATTTCCATGTTAAGGCACACAGATCATCCTTAAAGTGTGCGCGATTATAGAAACAGGCGCTTCCTAGCTCATAAAAATAAACAAATTACTTACTTTCTTTCTTTTTATGATTATACATTACATTTCATTCTATTGTTGGCATTACAAACTGTTAAGTGGATTTATTTTAGTTTTTTGCTTTGCTTTTCTTGCCGATAAAACTCATTATGGGTTGTGATCGCCTTAACACAATTGTTACTTGGTCTTGCGACTACAGAATGATTTTTTCTGTTCGCTAAATCTAGATAGTCCCCGCAGTGGTTATTTTTGCTTGTCATAAGGGCTATTTTTGGGCTCTATATATTTTTTTCACCTAATGACTTGTGCATTTTAGGGTAAGCCGCTGGATTATTCTCGGTGTAATACCTTTATATGTGGCCGTCGCTTTCATATTTGTCCTGCGCTTGTTTGTGCGAGCAGCCCTGTGGCTAAGCCGAAGTTCAAAGCCTTTTAATCCAAGTAGGGAGCAAGTATTCAGCCCAAATTTAAACCTTCTCCTACCTAGTGGGAATCCTTGGGCTTCTGCATCAGGGGTTCCAGTTTGTTATCGAAAGAAGTAGGCAAGGCTATAAACTTGCACTTGTCAGAAGGATTTGGGTTTTTGGTGCGGTGTGAAGTGCAGGTTAAGTAATGGATGCGATGCTTGGATCCCTACCTCTGCCCTCCAGGTTTTGCAATCAGTTTGCTTCAACATATTTCTGAGCTTTTTCTAATCCCGAAGGATTGGGTTGACCTCTATGCTATGGATTTAGTTTCGACGCAATGCTTCTCATCTTCCAAGTCTATATACGGACCTTCTCTTCATCTGGCCACTCTTTACTGTCGTCGCAATTGGTATATAAATAAATGGCTTTGTGTCTGTAATCAAACAGCCAGTTAACTAAGATGCCAATTTCCTTCTATAGTACCGACTCAGTTTATCGATTTCACTGGATGCAAAGTTCTAGTTGGCTTCAACTGCGAATTTAGGGATGAAAAGAAATGTGAACATCATTACATAAATTTATCTATGGTGGTAGAAATGTGAGTTAGAGGTAGGCAGCAGACGATTTAATGAGGAAAGCTTTCCTTTTTATTCATTATTAACACATTTCTCTCGCTATGACACCGTCAAGCCATGTTTACCAAGGTTCAGTGCAGATAATGGAAAAGTGAAGTTATTGTCATCTTACACAATAGATGTAAGGGTGGTAAAGTGCTTCTTAACGAAACATTTTTGGTGTCCTTGTTAATGCGTCTATCATTTTCCTACAGAGCATGGGACAAAGACAGTTGGCGAAAGTAAATGCCACTTCAACACTGACATTATAGGTCGCCATCGATCCTCATTCGTTGCGAATGCCCTTCTTCTACTGCGCCAATGCTGATTATTCAACCTTCGTATCTTCACTTGGTGGCATGATCCCGATCCTTGTCGGTAGAATTCCAACTTGACCCATTTTGGCATCCCATTGATAAGCGCTCGCTCCTTTGTTTTTTTGTACACCCCAGAGCCCCAAATTCATCTTCATTATTTAGATTTTACGATTCAAAGTGGTTCAGTCCCCTAAACTTTGCCAAGCCTGATTGTGTGTCTCACCTTTGGACCGAACCAGTGGCTTTCAAACCCTCTTGCATGTTAGCGAGATATGCCATCCAGCACAATGCTGATGTATTACAGTTTCAGAGAATTATGATACAACAATATCCTTAAAATCTGTAGGATATCACAAGCATAAATTAGCTCAAAATTCAGACGATACCAACGTCCCATAGATGAATAGTAGTAATGATGATTGGAACACGCGGTGCAAAAATGATGGAAGCGATGGAAATTAGGGTGCTACAAGTGATAACTTGATGAAGGAAGTAAAGCCTTGTGAGAAGCACAACCCATGGCCCAATCCAAAGTAACAGCAATCGGCAAACTTGATTGGCCAATGTGTTTCCGTATTTCCTCCAACACAGGCTCAATCGCAATGCCATGAACGTTTTCATTTATCTATAAGGGCAAGTACCAATAAGAGTTCAGCCTCAAATGCAAGGATCCACGGCCAAGAACGAAACGTACCACAACTACATGCGTGACAGTGCCTGTCCGTTCAGGGAGTAAGGTCGAGAATTCCGTCAAAGGACCGTGTACAGTTGCCTGTAAAGACCGCAGATCGGCTATCATAAGCTTCACTTGAGGTGAAGCGTCAACCGAACCATATAGTATGATGCTAACACCACACAAAGGAAGGGCCAAGTCGGAAAAATCGCAGCCTTTGAAGAGCTGAATATATTCACTAGTAGAGAGCCGACGAAAAGACTAGAGAAAAAGAAAAAAAATAAAAGCATGGACTTTGCCCAACAGAATTTGTGATCAGTAAATTGAGTTAATAATGGAGGTAGGAGATAACAGACTTCAACATATAAGTTAGTTGCAATTGTGATGCCTAGCATCGAAGCTGCTTAGAACTCTTACCATTTGATCAAATAGTTCTGCTCTTAGACGAGCTGGCAAAACAAGGTCAACATAGTTGCTGTGTGTATCATCATAGGACTCATCAAGTTGAAGCAGTGTAGACGGACGAGCTGCGAACACTTGGTCCTTACGCAACGGGAGGATTCGATTAGTTTGGATACACTGAATTAACCACTCGGTGGATACGATGTCATAACCACCTTCCTTACCCCTACCTATGCTCCTATGGGTGGCTTCAATGAAATTGGAAATCTGAAAATGGATGCGGACAGTTACAACTGAGTTGGCACCATTCTGTAATAGGTTATCAAGGCTAACCTTGGCGGTGATTCGGTCCGCTACTATATAGGTTGTGTCAGATCCGGGGTTTTGAACCACCTTCCCGCTCCTTTTCAGAATTGCCTTTTCAAGATCACCCTTTGTCTCCAAGCCAGTAGATGGACCGGAAAATCGAGATGAAATGTAAAGACAGAATTCCACTTCAACGAAGGCAGAGGACTCAATTTCGACCTAGAAGTATTAACGTTACGAGTGGCCATTACTTTTCAGCACTAAACCTGCAATCATAGCCTGTGGGGCAAATACACAATCAATTCTCTGCAAGAGACTGACAGTCGGTTCAGCCAGCCAGTTATTCACCCGTATATCAAAAATAGTTCTTTGCGTGCAATGGCGATCCCACAGTCATGTATGGGGTTGCAAACTGATTTCCTGTTAAATAACCACCTAAGAGTGAAGTACTCACTGAATCTGCTAATGAATGCCAGCATTGGGCTGGAAGGGAGGTCGAAGGCTTCGATGACCGCATACGCCTCGTAGAAATCCTTCTTGTCTTTGGAGTGATGCATGAACTAGATTTTCTGTCTTCATCGCTATCGGCATCACTTTTATTGTCTTCATCTGATTGGACGGTCCTCCTTCTGATCATTTTACCCTGTGGAAATGCAGATAAACCTTGTGAGAAGGACTATAAATACTTGGATTGTAAAACTAACATCAATACTTGATCACAGTTTAACTCACACATATTAGCAACTTGAGAATAAAAGTGTTTGGAAAACACTGAACATAATAGATTTTCGCCTTATTGATAGTCAGCGCCCAGACAAAGCGCCAGCATTAGCAAAAAATTCAAATGAATGTTCAAAAGTAAAAACGAAATCACGCTACAATGTATGCAGCATTTTGCAATAGCATTCCTGAAGCACTTAACCATTAACGAAACCCAAGGAACAAACGTGCATACTTTGGTGTCCTGATAGAGCTTCTTGATTTCCGATATTGAGGAGACATTCTCCCACGTTTTATCCTCTCGAATAGCTACGATTCTGGGAAATCGAAGGGTAAAACCCGCAGAATATGAGGCGCTCTGTATCATTTCTGCAGCGTGAATCTACAAAAGACAGGACAGTACACGGTGGATAGGTCGGAGCAATTTCATTTAGGTACACATTCCTCTAGTATTTCAGGGACCTAAAGACCGGCATGCAATCAAAATTCAAGGGTGGACACAAACATGCGCATTAGTTAAAGGGATCAAATTAGCGTCATGCAGTCAAAGAACAAAAAATTTCAATGACAAAACTTGGGATGGACGTTACTTTTTTGACAGTTTTAGTGTTGTAATTATTCGTACCTGAAGAACAAGGGAATGGCGTGGTGGAAGCCAAAAGTCAGGTCGCTCCCCTGAAACTCGAAGCCATTCAGTCTCATCACAGTTTATTTTGCGTCTGTCATACTGTCTCCAGTGCGACGCAAGGCAGCGATTGAGGCGCTCCAGTTGATCTCGCTTCAATCCGCATGATACCTACATAGTTTAGGTAGACATCACACATTCCTGCAATGAAATAAATTGTTTCCTTTAACAGCAAATTTAACGGACACCTCCGAACAACTGCGTGGGACTAACCCAAGGGTTGTCACCCAAAGGCGCAACGCCTTGGTAAGTAAAAGCTTGCATAACTGAGAGTGAAGGGAAAAAACTTTTGCAGTTTCTTCAACCGCCGCGTGCACCGAATTCAGCAACTAGAAGCATCGATAATCTTGATCTAATTTCGCCAAAAGTTTGAAAACTATAACTTCGATAAAAACCTATTATCTCACTATTAAAGGGAGAAACATGGAATTACTTGACAAAATGTCAGGAAGGAGGGCGGGGACAGATTATTTGATTGTAATCTTCGTCGTTTAGTTTCTGTCTCAGCACTATTGCCGTCGTCAGAAATGGCACAAAGGAAAGTGGAGAACTTTGTCCCGCAGGCGGGGGCAGAAGCACTAGCGTAGGCGCCTACAACGAGGCAGTCAAGGTCAACGCAGAGACCGAGCACGTAGTCCGGTTTCAGCTTCCACCACCCCGCACCTGCCCGTCCATTGGGGGTGTAAGGGGTGCAAAGTGCCTTCGCCACCAGCCCCTCCGCACCATGCTGCACCCAAGTGTCGAAGCAACGCGATATTCGAGTCTGTCGTGAGAAGAACGCACCTAGACAATCGTCTTTCTTGGCAACTGTAAATTGAGTTAGGATAATGTGATGCAAAGTGGCTGTATTCGCAGCGTAAACCATCGACTATCATTCGAAAAATGCAAAATCAATCGTATTAATGCTGTCCAAGCTAGAACTTCGACAATCGCACACCCATGACCTGGTCAGAAATCACCTGGAGACCACAGGTTAAATGACTTCGCTAAAATGCCGACTTAAAGATGGACACTTCGAAATTACAATTTGGTAACAGAACATTAGGAGAATGCTATAACACAAGTAAGAGCTAGTTTTCTTCTCGATGGTGAAAATCATTCTATCACCAAAGGCATCTAAAAAATATCTAGTAAATGTAACTAGACAGTGATAGAAGAATGAAACCCAAATAAATTTACTTTGTCTGGCTGCGTTAACAAGAAGCCGCCTAAATAAAAGGCCCCTTTTCTAATTGCGAAAAGCGATAGAAGTCGGTCCTGTTGACACTGGTAACCTTCCGAATCGCCATCGTCCCCACAATTACTAATGGATTTGAAACAGGTCTCAATTCTCGATGAAATCTCCTCACAAGTTGACATAACTGATGGGAACATTGTCAGAAGGATACTTTTGCGTTGAGAGAGGGGCATCTCCGTAAGAAGCTGAAATGAAGGTAGAGTGGGGTTAAATCATATACCTAAGACTTTTTGCAGCATCATAGAGCTGAGTAGCACTGGGGATAAAGAAAAAAGAAGCTCTATACTCAAGTGTTTGGTAAATTATCACCAACGAAGACGGCATGACACAAGGGGTTTCTTCTCTGAAAGTAAGACACGAACCGCCAAACATTAACAATGAAAGCAATGGATAGCAAAATGATCGACATTTGCTAGTAAAAAACATGGAATGAGCGCAATCACAAGAAATTCTAGATCACATAACCCATCATTCATTAAAAATAAAAAAATAAGGCAAAAAATCACCTGCCCATTTAAATAGAGTACGTCGAAGACGATGAAACACGGCAGGACATTCTTACCACCATCAGATTGGCGATCAACCCCGACACGTTTGACATCATTGCCTGTAGCTTTTGTGACAAACCGGTTGGTAAGTCCATCAAAAGCAAGCATCTCTCCGTCAAGAATGCAGTCTACAACATGGCTAGCAAAAGTGGTCCCATTTGCGTGCAAACGGTATGTGAGGCTCCCCTTCGAAGAATCCCCGCGCTCACCATAACTCGAACTCCATTCACGACCGGAACGAGACCAAAAACGGTAGTTTATACCTGACTTATGCAACTACAATGAATGAACGACTTAAAAATTGGTTACTTGAACTCTTTCGCCATCATATTTAACCTCAACACAAAGGCCATTATCAATGGATCCCGAGAATTCTTGCTGGTAGGTGGTGCAGATTTCATCAACGCTGTTGGCTCGAGAGCAAAGCATAGGTTTGAAGGCAGTAAAGAGCTCTACGGAATCGTAATTACAATGAAAATCGTCAGGTGGAGCCAGCTTTGGGTCGATGTACGCGATTCGTTGACAGACGACGCATAGATCCTAGGTGCCTTATTATACATGTTTGTAAATGGTAAGAAATACCTGTGTAACATTCCAAATGGAAGGAGCAGCAGGATGAAGGCAACCAAGAATGGTTCTGACTTTGACACCTAACGATAAATCGCGCCGACTAACAATACGCACAAACCATTTCAATTCCAGTATAGTTGCCTTACGAGCAAAGCAACCGATTATTTCATACTTCTGGCCGTGAGAGGACGAGGATGCCAGATCATCTAATATTTCGTGAATTTTCTACAAAGCAAACAAGTAAAAGATAACCCGTACATTTATTGTATGGCAGCTTTCAATGGTACAACGGTCTTGCAACACGCATTGAACGATGTCTGCCAAGTCCTCCTTGGCAGTGGCCTTGAACAACAACGTTCTTCTTCTCGTTAGGATTCTGACAGCATCAGAACTCTTTGGAGACAGGCCAAAAGCCTTAATAATGAATCTTGCCATTGTTGATTCTCCAACGCCATACGCTGGTCGAGTGCGATCAGCAGACGGAATGAGAAGGCGCAAAACCGGAAAGAAGCTGCCCAAATTTCCTGCAATCGGGTCAACATTCCAACTAGTTTCCCTGTATCTAGCTGCCCACTTTTGAATAAACAAGGAGATACAGGTCCTTTTCCTATTTGCACAATCCATTGATGAAACCCGCTCTAGGAGTTTGCACACTGTTTCAAAAGGGACAGTATTGGCTATTTTATTGCCTTCTACCAACGGCGAGAAATCCATTTCTCATAGCACGAATCTACCGATGAGGAAAACTACAAAACGCGTACCCGCCATGAATGACCCAATAGGAAAGCATGACCTTTAACTTCTATGGTTAAATGAATCCAAGATATTCTCTGAAATAGTTGTGTAGTTTCAAACCAACGCATCCTAAAAGGAGAATGGAAGAAGGGGATGTAAAAGGCATAAAATACTTGTAAACATAATTAACCGTTCAAAATTTTGAATAAAGCTATATTTTGGCATAAATAGGACAAAAATGGACCTAATTTTGTTAGTAGAAGACAAGCGTTCTTCTCGGGTGGTGCAATGTCAGTAGTTCTACAGGTGTCTTAATTCAATGGTGCTCGGTGTTATTCAGTAATTTTCAATTTTAAACACTAACTTTTGGAATTAACAGACAAAAGTAGACAAACGAAGACGATGTTGGAACTACCTGCCTACCCTTGTCTCTTTATTTCTACGGACCTCAAGAGAGGGTTAGTTGCGGCAGATTTATTAGACATTGAATACAGGAAGAACGGGATGAGAGTACAGATGAGCCCTATAGTAGATATCACTCGGAAAGGAAATCCTCATGGTCCTCACGCGCCGGATTCGCGTTCGAATTCGCTTCTTGTCTCTACCCTTTCAAAGCCAACTTAAATACTCCAATATATATTACAGACGACTTATGTGACTCCCATAGCGTCTTGAGGCTTCCCACCGAGTAGAGGAAGGCAGTAAGTGAAGCTGAATGTATATATTCAAGGGGAAGAAAGGGGATCAAGTCTGAGCTCGGCACGAAGACCAGCCCAGATGAATGCTAAAGCAACCGCCAGACATTTGGTAGTCACATAAACAAAGTACTACACCATCCCTCCCTTCTCTTGGGCGACGTTCTAGACGCTCTCCGTACACCCTACACACCAGCTATCACAACATATTCGGCACTGAAAGAAAGCTCCATGAGCTAGCTGTGTAAATCAGCAGCTACCATGAGAGTGCGAGACGGTACTTGGTCTCCCAGCGCCTTCAACTGGGTATGGAGTTACGTTCGGCCTGACAGCCGGACTAGAGGCCACACATACATGTTGACCATCAATTGTCTTCAGAAATAAATGGTGAATCTCTGATCCAAAACGGGTTTGCCACAGAGAAAACATGACCAGACACAGGCCCGTATATAAAGAGATTCTTATTTTCATTTTCGGCACCTATACACGGATGCAGCAGGGGAAATTCCGACACGAAATTTTTCCGGATGGTTCACGGCGGTGTCTTCAGTTGCCCACAGCTTGTTTGTGGAACACAGAAACGAGGTGAAGTCAAACGCAGCCATCACTCTCAACCCCATTATTGTGAAGAATTTAGAGGTCCTCCCTCCCCCAATTTAAATGCGCTTCTTCTACACCGTAGGTATATGTCACAAAGGGTAGGTACTAGATCGAAGTCGTTAGAAAAGCCGAGTTCGCCTTCTGCTGCCACAAGTGTAGCTTCCCACGACTTGCCATCGGGTAGAAGGCATTAAGTGGAACTGAATTAATGTATTCCAGGGAGAACCAAGGGCTAAAGTCTGTGCCTAGCCCAAAGGCCAGCTCATATGTGCAAGAGCCATACGTTCCTTAACGCAACCTCCAGACATCAGGCGGTCACATAAACAAAGTATTACAGTTCACTTATTTCATTTTTTTGTCTCATTTCGTTTGTCCGAGAGGAATCCTGCCAACAGTCGTGTTAAGTTTTTTCCCACTTTTCGGTGTGGTATTCGTGTTGCTTCGGTACGTTTTGGCCTTCCTCTCTGCTAGTTGCACTTGCCTTTCCAATAACACTTCGACTGCCCCAAAATTTGAGATGATGCATTTGTGCGGAATTGGACGAGACCAAGCCTAAAGGTCAAGTGCATCGATTTCTGTCTAAATACTAAACCTCATTGCTGTAAACCAAGAAGCTAGGTCTGGTGTCTACCCTTAGCAAATGCCCATTTACTAATTTAAACGACATTGAAATCAAAGCACTCCAATAGTTCAAGTTTGGAGTGCAGTGCCATACCTTTTACACTTAGCTACCAGCTAAATAAAATGCATTTTAATGAAAACAACTTTTCACGAAAGGGAAAATAGGAAATGCCAACCCTATGAAGCCCTTTGCGTCAAATCCTAGTCACTAGTGACAGAAAGGCGAAAGGTCTTCACTAAGGAATATCGAGAAATATTTAGAAATAGGAAACCTTCAGTGAAATGATCTCAGAAATATAGTTGGATTTTGCGTATGTAGCGTCCTGCGCTTCCCTATTCGATACTAGGTGACATGAGACATGGCTGATTACCCGTATTAAAACAAGAAGGGTAGAGAAGGCATAGTGACATGGCCGAAGGCCACCCCACTGGACATAAGCAAAAAAGACCATCACTCACGCACTCACGCACTCACTCTCGGAGCCTCGTATAGTCTGCAATAGCCATGAAGAATCGCCAAGATGTGCTCGGGGATGAAGTTTAAGCAGAAACTTTAACGTGCGCAGACCGCACTTTGGTTTCCTTTAACAATAGTTCTTGAGCTATTTTGTGCATTACTTCCATGTGATGTACGAAACGATCGCTTTACTACATCAGTGAAGACTAAATGTGAGCATGCTGACCCGGTGCATACTCCATGCTTCCGCGCTCCTTCATCTCCTCCTGATTATGCAAATTAGAGCGAATGCGTCCCACCCTAGCCTTGCCGAATAAGTCCTCCACGTAGCTCCAAGCTTCCACTGATAAGCTCTCCTCTGAGGCTTTTAGTATCTCATGCTTAACTGGCAGTAGTGGAAGTAATATCACTTCAGTCTATCCCACTTTGTATCAAGTGGTACCATTTCTTGTCCACTTTTGGTGAAAATCTCTGTTTGTAAAGCAAAAAAGCCTCTTTAAGGGTGCACCTGAACATCCACTCATTTCTACCATGAGGACTTGCATAAATTCTGAGTTAGGGAGTGATGCACTTTCAAGATTACATGTTGTTGTACCCATGCTTCTTGAGTACTAGTGACCAAACAATGAAGTGCGTCTGGGATAGCAAGTTGTGATCCACACAAATTTGCCTGATGAAACCTCTTTGACCACCAATTTCCCTTCAGATTGATGCTTTGTCCGGCGCACCGCCTCTGACACCGATTCTTATTGCTTTAAGCGTACAAGTACAGTTGGGATCCTATTTACTCTGTTATCAATCGAATAGATTACACTTCCGCTTGTTACAGCTTACGGTAGGAGCAAGTTCAAAACCTGCTCATTATCGCTTAAAGCACGTTAGGAGCATCCCGAGGTCTCGTTGACGTACTTATATTGTTGACATGCGCTGATTTTTGTGCATATTGTTTTCACCGGATGAAAACATGTCGAATGTCCTGGCACTTACTGCTAACTCCAATAAAAACAATCTGAGGGCGAATAAATTGAATACAAGAGATGATAAACATGCACAGTGTTTACATTAGCTTACGACCGAACGACGAAGTTGATTGCACGAAATGAGTGAGGAATTCCTAAAATCTTCGTAAAACGCATTTAACAAAAAAATAGCACTTTGCTGAAATGAATTCAATTGTGTAAGCATGAGTCTTTTCACATACAAGCGTCCAACTTGAACAAGAATCAACGAATTAGCTGTACAAAGCTCAGCAAAAAGGGATAGTAAAGGCGCTGACCAAAAACATGCAATAATTTGGTAGCAATTAGGTGTGGCCGTCATCTCAGGGAATCAAGGTGGGCACGGAGATGATAGGGAGACTTCGATCACAGCTCAGCAATTTGAAGCTAAAGGGGAAAAAAAAATTAGGAAGCTAATTGTAAACAAAAGGGGTTTCAACGCCCTACTGAAGTTTTGGAAGGATAATATGCACTCGACTGTCAAATAGGCTGCTCCAATCCCTCCATCAACCATCTCATTAGCAAATAGTCGACTCATTTTGTTTGTAATGCAACTTGTAGAAAAACCCTATTTAAAGGAAACGGTCATGAAATCCAGAAAACAACTTACCACTAAAACAAGCAATGTTAGTTTCCTGTACAACGCTTCAGTGAACATTGAGAAAATAAGCAGTGAAAAAGAAGTTATTTAGGAACTTCGGTATAGAATAAGACTCTTGAGTCGCTTAGAGACGAATTAAATTGCCTCGTTCATTCGAAAATGGGTAAACCCAAGAATGCATGGGGTTGCAGAACCCATTTGAAGTTTGCACAAATTTAAGCCTCTATTTGTATCATTTGCTAAGAGCGAAAAAGTAGTGTAAAGTGTAGAAAAGTTGCAAGACCAAAAACGTGCCAATTCGGGGTACTAGAGGAAAGCAGCGCACCTCCTCATCTTCATGATTGTGTTTCGGGCTTATCAAACCTTCCCCGTTTGGTGTAACAGATGAGAATTCATGCTGCTGACAGATCGAGCCAGGAACATTAGCCTCAGGAGGAGGAGGAGAAGTAGGAGACGCCTGAGAAGGGTTCACTTTCGTAGTTATGAGGGTGTGTGAAGCACGCCCATGACCTGCAGACGTTTCCCGTCCTTGGTGTTCATGGTGCTGCTGTTGGTGGTGGCGGTGCAAGGAACGCTGACTAGATGAAACGAGGTGACTCACTGTGGAACGTCTCTGTCCACCACCAGCACCGCCACTCCAACTTCTCTTGGCCGAAGCAGAACGCGATTTGCTTCGGTTCCCTGAATTGCCTGGATATGCCGACGGCTTGAGTTTTCACCACAGTTAAAATAATTCAAATGGTATTAGTGAGGGCTCACTCGATCTAGGGGAGGGAACAGAACCAGACGAGGACAAGAGCTTGCATCTGCGCTCACTGATTGGAGATGTCTTGGTATCTGCTGGGAAACCCGTTGACAGCAACGCTTTTGCGGATCCTGAGGTAAAAATAAAAACCAGTGAATCGCTTCAACTGATAAGAATTCCGCAAAAACTAAAGGGGTTGAAATCACGCCCATAAGGAACTAACATGGGAACAATACAGTGGTGTGTCAATAGCAAATGTTTCGTTCAGTTCATTATAAGAAGGATCGGCTAATAATCAGCCTAGATGCGCAAATAAGTGGTGGGACAGATGAAATATCAAACTTACGAGGTCGGCAGGCGCCGAGTCGGCGTTTCCAGGACTCCTCAGCCGGTACAATTTCGACTAACATGGAAGGAAAAACGCCACGAGGGGGAGGAGTTGAGGTTTCAGCATCGGTGAGGGGTACTAATTCACCCTCGATCCATCCGTCGTCTACCTCACCCACCGCCCGTCGACCCAGCACATGGATGACCGCGCCCACTCCGAAGCTCAATTCATCATCCGCCGTCCCCGCGAAGTCAATCAGTGCACGGACAAATTGACCTGCCAAGCGCTGCGACATTGGTGGATCTGAAGATGAACGTAACTCTACCAGTTAGGATTTTTGGAAATAATAACACTAGCCATACCACAACCACCATCTGCTATGTTTTTGAGCCTAATATCCTCTTATTTGCGTAGTATCGACGCCATCATTAATGTCGCAACAGTTATTCCCACGTTTGCTACCCAAAACTGGACTGTTTGTCTTTAAACTTTCGACAAATAAGAAATTTGAGTGGCCGGACCACAAAATAAGGCCAGTTTAACTAGTTTTGACGCTTCTTTGAATAAAAATCAAATACTGACGCGAAAGATTAGTTGTTTCAATGGAAAATGAAAGGCTAAATTACTCGGGTGTGAAGTCTCCTAAAAAAACACCTCAAGTAGGAAAAAAAGACGTCAAATAATGTTTCAAGAAGGAGGGTGTCCTAAGTAAATAATCAGGATCGAATTAATGATGTGGTCCCAATGCCTATTCGCTCAAAGGCATGATAATAAGCAAGTCAAAGTAGTTTTAGCAACGGTACTAGCTCGAAAATCGTGCCTTGAAAGGAAGCTTAACTTACGAGTTGATGCGGCAAGGTCAGAGGGAGAAGAGGCAGGTGGAGAGGAGGTCTTATCATGAGGATCCTGCTCCGTGTCACTTTGTGCAATTAGAGTGGGCACAGAGGGGTGAGGTGGAGCCGGTGGGGGCGTCGGGTCGATTGACAGAAAAGCCCGTGGCACCAGACCCTCTTTACCATCCAAAAGACTGCGTACCTTCAAAGCGCATTGACCAAGCGAACTAAGCATGCAGTTCAAAGCCTCTATCTTTGTGCCTCAGTGATACGGGCATTAATTTGACAGACAGTTGAATAGACGAAGACTGTGACCTGTTTACAGCCGATTCTCAACAGTGCGGAACAAACGCACTTGATGAGCGTGACTTTAATAACTCATAAGACATGACTTCTTATTGAAATCGAAATTAAAATTGACTGGTCTTATAACCTTCGTGAGTGGAGTCAGAGATGGGATTTGAAATAGTGGCCTTCAGAACGACGTTCAAACAAGATTTTATCCTGATTAAAAAGAATTTTATTTCAAGTGAAACAGCAAACATTGCAAAAGAACCGGTGAAGAACAAATGGATGCATAACCTCGACAACAAGAACCTAGGCTGTCGTGAACAATGATGGAAATGCGGTAAAGCGTTATGCGTGTGATGAAAATGGAACTCACTTTCACCCAATCCTCACCGTCTCCTGTTCCTAGGAGTACGACTTGCTCGTTACAGACCATGTTAATTTCATCACTGCGCGCCGCAAGAAACTCATACATCGCTGTCGCCTTGGGCAACCGACCACCCCCCGTCCAGTCAACTTCAGGCGAAGGCTCCCTTCTAGATGACTGCTGCTGACTCAAGGGGTCCTCATCATCCAGTTGAATGAAGGAAGGCTCATAATTTTCTCCAGCGGTGGTAACGTTTGCTGGCGTTAAAGTGACTTAGTCAACATGCGCAAATGAAAGGTCAAAGTAAAAATTTAATAATCGCATGGATGGAGCTTTTGGTTTTTGGTCATGTTTAAAACAAATAAAATAAATCAACCAAAGAGTAGCCGGAAGCAAAAAGAGGAACGCTGGTAGTCTGGGAATTATGCAATGGAAATTCGAAAAGCAGGCAAAGGCAACGAAAGAAACGCATGAAGGCCACAAATAGCCCAGATGAGCAGAACACATGGCCAGCTGAATAACCAAGGAAGTGATGATGACGATAGGGAGTCACAATATCGTCTTGGTCTACAGCAATGAACATGGATTCCACATCACTGACAGATGCAAACATTCTGGCGCGGTCTGAGGTTCACTATAGGATCATTTACTCCGCAAGTAATAAAAGAGCGAGGATATCATTGTGTTGTTGATTTCCAGAACCTTTTCGCACTACCAAGTCGATAAATCGCCTGCGAAGGACATAGGAATGGATGAAACAGCAAGTTGTAGCATGAGGCATTTAACGATACGATTAATCAGCGTTCAAGCATAGAAAATATTAAAACAAGTAGCATGCAATAAACCAGTTCTTAAGTCTACGGTGATAGAAACGTAACTCCCACCAGCGTTATTTGACAAATCTGGATAAATGAAGGTTTGGGAAGGATTTGTGAAAACTTAATCGTTCCCCTGGAAAATGCTCACCTTACCCTCAAGCCTCAGGTACATTGATAATGGCTTCATTCAGTGAAGAAACACCACAAAGAATGCTTCAAAGCAGTGGCACTGGATTTTCGTTCTCAAAATCCGCAAGGTAATAAACGTTCACAGTGAATTAAAAGTTTGAACACATCTAAGGTAAGTTACTTAATGAATAACTTGGGATGAGAACGGTCGACAATATAATTTCGGTGCAGTTTAGACGGTACCAACTCGGCGTTAATGACAGGGGAAGTGAAAAGTCAAGGCTGCCTTACATTGGTAGCCACCAATAGCCCTTGAACACTAGGAATGAGTATCCAGCTTAGTAATGGTGCCTAAAGTCTCCGATACAAAAGTCATGCCACGCCTAATTTCCGCATAAACAAAATCCTGTAGTGCACAACTTCCAGTCCTCTTATCAAGTTGCAAATCCGGAAGTAGTAGACCCATTTCGGCCACAATACACAATTTCCCAGTTTCCAGTGGATATACAACGGAAACGAAGGTAGTGTCCAGCGCTGTACGCGTAATTCCAGATAACAACTGGAGAAAGAAAAATGGAAACTAGTATTGTTTTGGGAACCTAAATAAGGAGGAGACCGAAACAGGGATGCACTCAAGAGGGGATACCACTACGTTACACCGTTTTTAGATTCGTGCAGTTAAAGATATAATGGAGCAAAAGTACACGCCACTCGGAGAGGATAACTAAATCAGGTCAACAAGCGCTTTGCCTCGTAAGCTGAAGGACTGATGATGTACTACACAGGGCAAGATAGGGAGTTAATGTGGTGGGTAGGCCACCATGGGAGAGAAATTAAATGCGTCAAGACTGTTTTGGAAAGAAAACCAAAAGCCCAAAGACTGTTCACAGTACAGTCTGCCAACTATTCAGTTTTGAAAAGAATGTGTAGAGTGAAGTGGTAGCTCAAGGGAACCATTGCAGCCACAACCCTGGCCTAAGGGGCATTAGGATGGTTTTAGAAAGCATCATGTGTTGGAAATACATGGATTGGCTAGCAGAAACCATTACCAGTGGAAAATACCAATTAGTCCACAGCCATAATATGTACAATCAAGATCAAATATGGATTAAAAAGACCCCGCCTGAGTTCTAATCGGAAAGAGCTTGTTGAACATAAATAAGATATTCGGTGGAGCAAAGTCCAGATGCTGTAAAGCAGTGTACTATGTGATGGCTGGGCATAGAGCATAACTGTGAACTACATCCAGATGGAAGAGAGGATTATCGTATTAAATGCGGATTAAAGCACGCTGAGAGGCGAAAATGCAGAACTTCACTTCCATGATGCCAGTCAGAACATAATTAAGCTGTTGAAGTATCGCTGCACGTTTATGTCTTTTCTGCCATGAATTGGTGCGTAAACTTACCAACGTAGGAAAATTTCATCTTACAATCGATCAGTAATGGGTGGTAAGGGCGCAAAAAGTTTAATAACTAAAAGAGCCAACATGATGGTTGACATTTTTAAAGACAAGAATAGGATTGGAACCGTGTGAGAAAATTGAGTGAAGCCAAGCTTCAAAGGCGACCGGCTGGAGCAAAGTGGCAGGTCACAGTGATTCACAACTGTATACCCAGCAACGTAAGAATAATTCGTCATATATTTCTAGCCAAGAATAAGAAGGGGTTAGATGGTGGTGCAAAGAGGCAAAAGAGCATTGCAATAACTTTTGTCTGTACCTGAAGGATAAATTAAATGAGACTTTCGAGAGAGCAAAAAACACCTTGATAGACAGTATTTAAGGTAGCATTGGATCGGAGGAAACCAAAAGGATTCAATCCTACCTCGAGCCCAGGCTTCATTTGCAAGCTGTTGAGCTGAGGTTCGAGACACGCCGCCGTTTTGCTGAAAGGGAAAGCACGAGCGGACCACCCGGACTATTCGGTTCCATAAACACAAGCATAAGCCTAAATTAATTTTCGTGACGACTTTCAAAATAGCTCAGCGAGCCGATACAGCTTCCTGATACGACAAAAAAAGCTTATTATTCCGTCCAATGTCGAATGAATCAACATTATCCGAAATGCCAATCTGCACTTGCACATGGAATCCCATAGCACTCTAAGTAAAATCTTGAAACGGTTGCTCTTCCTGAATTACGCAGCAGTTTAACAGTTATGTTCAATCCAAGAGAGAATCACGCCACCCAGAAAGTCTGCCAGTGAAAAAGGCTAAGAAACCCTTCATTTGCATGCACGTCCTAGCCTTGACTGCAAAGGGGTGGATGACCGCAAAAGCCACTCGATCCAATATCAATTAAATCGCTTCCGGCAACATTGAGTAGGGGCTCCTTGAGCCCCTCTCCATACTGCTTTAGGTATATTTGACGTCCGCACAGTAACATGATCCGCTTAGTACACCTTAACTGAGGTTACATTATCTTAGCTCTTTCACAAGACATATCCAGAAAAATATACGGTAATCAAAGAACTAGGATTTGTCCAAAAAGTATCAAAACAAGTCCACAAACAGGCAAAAAAAGTAACTCATGCAAATTTTATGAAATAAAATATCACGAAGTATGTATATCGACATGCACGCCATTTTGGTAGATATGAACACTAAAATCCTAGACCATTCATCAAACCGATCGACAAGCATTTACATATACACATTAAAGGAATACAAAAGCACACATCCCAACCCCATCGGACAAAATACTGCCGTTTAATTGGCAACCACTACGCATCAGTGGGGACCGCTAAGGTTAGGTGATGCAGCACAAAATAGACCAAGTCAGACAAATGGATGACATGCTGCGTACCGTGCGAGAACGTGAGGCCGAGTTTAGGGGTACAAAGGAGCCCTCCAGAAGAGCAGAGCTTCGGTGCTGACCAGATTCAGTCAGCAGTCCTGTAAGACCTACAGTGCTACCCTCCGTTGAACTGCTTCCCGTGGCTGCGGTGGAACTTGAACTCGCACCGTGGTGAGTTTTCTCTGCCACCGTCGTTCCTCCTCCCGCCGTTGCAGCTTCTACCTCTGCCGCCGCTAGATTCGCCTCGTACAGGGCAGCTTGCACATCCACTAACAAAAGAAAGGCACAGGAAGGCTTACGGTCCCATCGGTACTCATCACAAGGCTTAAAATGATTCTTCCGTTGGTGGTTGTTGCATTTAATTATTGCATTGATGCACACTAATAACAGAAAGTCAATTGTCAATTTAAAACGCCACACGCAAAGAGGACGTATCGTTGAAGTTCGTAGTGACTTTCACAGTCATAGCAAGAAGTCTCACGATCCCATCCGTCATCGGAATTCCATCCACTGCCAGATAATCCATAATTCATTGCGAACAAGACCTCATTTTTGAGACAGTAATGAACGAACTCATGTTAAAATTCCTCAAGCAATGCAAATCACGACCTGTATCGGCACGCTAATGACGGAGTTGGCCATTCTTTGTGATTATCACTCTCAAGCATGCCATCCTGCAGAGATAAAAAGGTTATGCAAAGGTGTGCCGAAAGGCAAAAGGAAGGCATTAGCGTGTATCAATCGAGTCAAATTTGGCGACTAATAATTCAGTTCGTTCGCATTTACGTTAAAAACACCAGCATGGACTTGAGTAAGCATTGCATAAGGTGGAGGCCGAGATCGCGGAAAAGCAGAATAAATAAAGCTAGCTTTGCTAATTCAAATACACGCACGACCATCTCCACGAAATTCAAAACACACAATCAAATGGACGCATTCAACTGCCGAAACAAAAGCAAGCTGCAGTTTAGGCCCAAAAAAAGTTGCACTTAGATGCAGCATTTGAAAATCAAGGATAGCTGGATCATTGTCACCATCTGTTGCACACAATGAAAATGCCTCCACTTCATTGAAAAAAGGAACTTGGAAACTGAATGAGATGTGCGTCTGACTTTTGCGATGCAGACTATGTGTGGCTTGACTAAAAAGCTCTAGCACCCATGATGGAAATGCAAGGTTCAAATGAACACTTTCCATTATTATACCTCCCATTCCAGAAGTGGTTTGGAAATTTAAGCAGAAATTGATAAATCCATGCAAGAAGGGAAGGATTTTCGATAAAGTTCAAACAGATGATGTTATCGAGTGCAAAGTAGAAGGGAGCTAACCTCTCCTAAATCTGGAATTACAGCACACCTCGATGCATTTCTTTAATGAATGCCGCTTACAATATGGTTAAAACTTGAATGTTTTGCATGGAAAGACCGAAACAAAAAAAGTGCATCTTACAAAAGTGAACTTAATTTGACTGAGAAGACCAAGGTGGGCCGAAAATTATCAACGACTATGCGCGACTAGCATTGTTGAACGGCCGACTTACGGGTATTTAGAGTCAAATTGAGAAAGGACAACCTACCATGCGTTTTCTTCAGTAGCTCCAAGCAGGCGCTGATTTTCGTTTTCTCAATCTGCAACAAAGAAAATTAGGCACGAATTTCTGAGAAAGTGGAAACCACAATCATTTACTTCAATCTGAAAGTTCTCATTTTACTTTAGCGATAATGCATTAAGAGGTTGGAAAGACCTAGTTCGCGTCTCAAAAGGACACGAATGGTCCAAAGCCATACCTGATCGCGTTATAGAGAATTCCGGAGGAGGTAACAATTGGCACATTTTTAAAATAAGCCGTTAGTTTAAGGAGCAAAAAAGTCACACGAATGGTGGATAATCCCAGCTACTGCATCATTCAGATGAAGCGGTATTTCTTTGAGACGGAGCCAAAATATGTCAGTGAAGGGCACAATTTATGAGTTTGTTGGTAATGAAAACAGACGTTGATACAGCTGAAATAGCCATGACGCTGTGTTCAGAACCATTACCCATACCGAAATGAGAATAGATTGGTTGTGTTGCCATAGTAACTTAAATTTAAGTCTTAGCAAAAAAGGAAAATCCTCCCCTCGCTTTGAGAGACAAAAAGATCCCCCATGGCAGAATTAAAAATGCTAATTGAAGATTGAAAAAAATATATAATTTCAGAGCCTAACCTCCGGGCTTGACTGTAACGTAACTTTAAAATCGAGATGTAAGAGATCAGGCAGTGATTTTCCACTAACTAATCTTTTATTAGTAAGCATAATTAAACTGTTAAAAGGGAGTTTGAGATGAGGCTTTTGAACATTGAATAGTAGGTTTACCACTGAGACGAGCAAGTACAAACGTCAAGGGAGTGAGTAGCGCCAACGGATCTCCTAAATTGCGGTTCGAGGAACGCAATGAGGGGCTCCTCAAGCACAGTGCCTACAACCCCATGTAGTGGAATAGTTTGTGCATTATCTAAAATTCATAGTGTGTGCCATAGGATTGCGATTACAATGCAAATTGTGCTTTATTTTGGGGCGAAATGACAGCGCCAGTTTTTAAGATGCAATGCAATTGACTTGCTTGCCGCTAAACTAAAATTTGTTGTTTTAATATTGGATTGAGCCTGAACAACAGCGAAATGCTTTTAATCTTCGAATGTCGCAAAAGGTAGGTAGAAATCCTAGTGATATGACAGTGGACACCAGACCAGAGGAGATAGGTAAGATGGGGGGAAGGTGAAAGAGGGGATAGTTTATTTATCCAGAGACAGTTTGCAATTAATTTGAAAAACAATACACGTGGCGGTTTAATTTAAAAATATGCGAAAATAAAGGCCATAAATTGATTGCCTTTTCCTTACCTCTTCACGTCGAATCGCAAATTCTAACTCCTCAACTTTGTTCTCGACGTACTCTTGATTCAAGGCGCCACTCTCCTCGTTAGCATCATAATCCTAGACGATCCACAAGAATCGAGAAAACCGTGAGTATTAATGGAGATAAAAGCCAAGGAGACATTGGCAGCAATTCGCAAAAGCACGAAAGCCAATTGCCATGGAAATAGTTCAATTGTTAACTCGATTTGAACCCTAGTGCTAAAACGCGAACATCCCGGCGTGCTTTACCAATGGTGCTTTCCTTTTATTAAGGAATTGATAAAAAGGCCATATCTACACCCAATGTTTTGGACTGACTTCGACTTCTCAGCTTCGTGACCGTAAAGTGCAAAAAAAAGCAAAAGCAGTGAAAAAACGGAGAGCACGAAAGTGCAAGCAGTGGGCTGATGAAAACTAACCTTTAGAGGAAACTTTCGTGGTGGCGGTGGTACCTGCTTCAAAGAAACGAAAGAAAAGGAGCTAGACGGGGCAAGGATTGCTCGATCTGCGTGAAAAGCGCGCACAAACAGCCAGGAGATGAATATGATGGGAGCAACAATTTGGCCGAAGTAACTAGCTGTCTAGCATATGCGACTAATGATCATGAGAGCTCATTTCTTTCGAGGTGGAATACCCAGAGCCACCAGCTACTAAAGGCAGTGGTGGCATGATTATTGAAAAACAGATAAATCAGCCCAAGGAAGACAGCCTAGGTAAAATTGATGAACTTGCTTTGTAGTCTCTCAAGACTCAAAAAGGAGGAGAATGAAGATTTCATTCAAGAAAAAGACCCCCTTGGAAGTCAAAGGTTCTGGGGCGAGAAAAGACTAGCTTCGACCAAAGTTACTGGAAGCTACTCGGATGGCTTTTGGTATAAAGCTAAAGCATAAACAGGAGGTTCAAGTATTTCAATAACAACCAGAAAGGTATCCCAAAAGTATAGAAAATGGACTAGAATAAACACAATTTAAAATAAGGAAATGTCTAACTAAGTCAGCCGCCAAAAGTAAACTGAAACGACCACCTCATTGTAACTAGTGTAAAAGGCTGATTAAAAATAATTTCTTGGCATGGGAGTTTTATAAAGGGGATTCAGCACTTCAGATGGAGGAGAAGGAGCACACCTGACTCAGAGAAACGCTCATCCCAGGAGAGGGACTAATCCTACCCGAACAGAGGTCGTTGATCTCATCCCGGTAGGACTTGATCCGCCGCTCTCGAGTAACAAAGCGACGAGCGAGCTTCTTAGCCACTTGATCAAAGCTGCCCTCTTTCGCATTCACTGACAACAACGAAGATATCTGTGAAGAGTATGTATGTATGTGAAAGTATGTTTCAGGAGTGAGCAAAGGAAGTAAATGAGCTGAAATGAATGCTTGGCTGTGCAGTCTCAGCTTTACAAAACGGAATAGCTGTCACTGTTAAGGCAGTTGAGAGCCATCAAATACGAGGTTTAGTGAAATTACTCGTTACTGATGGAATCCATTGGAGAATCGACTTAATAAACGGAGACTAGTAAACTGATTTTCTAATCAGTAACTCAATACACCAGTAAAAAACTGGAAATTAAATCATATTTTTCAGCTATGGTGTGTTATGGAGTAAAGAACTTTATTTTTTGCAAATATTGTGCCCCATACCCTCAACAACAACTCTTTTAATTCAAGAAGACCAGATACATTGCAAGAGAAACAAATTGAAAAGTTATCCCTATTCAAACTGTTAACATTGAAGAAACTAAGGCATATGGAAAATTTAACTGTTTTTTAATGGAGTCAAAGGACCAGGTTTTGGTGACATTACAAGCAAACTTAAATGTCAGAGAGCCCAATTTTTTTAGTTCAGTTAGAAACGACCTATAAAGATTGCTTACAGAGGAGCTCATTAATTTAGAATTTTCCCGTAGTGATTACCACATGCCCCGTTTTCATAGGACAGAAGGCGAGAGAGACGTAGCAAGTTCTTACAAGACACTAGCTTAGAGTTATAGTCAAAAAAACACTACGGCAATGAGACTTAAGAGGAGTCTTGAGGCATGATGAAATAGTAAATGGTAGCAAATGGGCCAAATCGACCCCCAAATCAAGAGAATGATTGTTTTTAACAAAGAGCACTTATGTGTGAGTGGACGTTAGTAAAGGAAACACAATTTCTATTGAGGCATCAGATTTTAGCAATTGAGTTGATATCAGAGCAGGCAACAAAAATAATCACATACTTAATCGGGAGGGAGAGAAGAAATAACTTTTAAAACGGGCGACTGACTGAAGTATACACGTTTGCACGATGAAAACATGTACGTGAAAGGGAAAAGTTTAACCTGCTCATTCTTCTCCCTAGGTATGGATTATACGAAATTTGATGCCTTCGATTTACGCGACCAAATATTTAACACGTCCAAAGGCAATGCCTACTTGGTGCGTTTGAATGGAAGAAATAATAATTTGCACAATATCTGATGGGGTCTGATAAATGCAGACGTTAACCTGTCAACACGAAGTTTAAGTTTTCAATGACTACTAACGTTAGTTGATGATGGGATCGACTGGAAGACCATGCAATGTTTTACAAGTAGCGCAGCATCGATAGCATTTATGAAACGAAACAGACTTAATAAGTCCTTCGAACGTGATTTGCCAGCGTAAGCTAAGGGAAACATCAACCCTGTTTAAGTCTCCGTATTGAACGATTTAACGTATTAAAACCGGGGGTACCTAGAGCTGTCAAGCTGACGGTTCCAATCTCCACTATTAAGCATTGTTAAGAAGTGCAATTCTTCGAACATAGACAGTGCCATTTATGAATGGTCTTTCACGGGAAATAAGGCAAAAGCTTTGATGTTGAACGACAACATTTTGAGTTTAACCCCATTCGGCTAATAAAAGTTTTGAAGTCTACCGAATGGCAGATCAGTTAGCTGCCCACAGAACCGTAATTTCATACCGCATGAAGCAGAACGGTGCAACACATAGCAATATGACAAATTCAAAGGTGAGACGAAGTGCTCAAATTAAAAGTAAGCAGAAGTCATCAATAATTCCACAGTTAATACCGATAGTTCTGATAAAAATCATAGGATGCCAGACTTACAGTATCACCATCTCGAGGTTCGAAATGAAATTCAACGTCTACAGAGAAAATGGGCGATTCTTTAATGAAGTTTTCCCAGGCAGTCGTCCGATTAATCTGAAAAAAGATGCTAATCTATTTACGCACTTGAAAGTGGTAAATCAAAGGTCAAGTAGTCATAGGTTTGGTATTGACAAAATAAGTGTGCATATACTGACAAAAGAGGGTGCATAGACGTATTTGTATGAACAAAAATGGTATCAAAACAGCGCGTTTTATACGCCTTATAATGAATGCGTAAAGCGATTTATCGGTTAGTTTAGTGTACCATATAATTCCAAAAGTAGCCACGCTTATATCGAAGGTCCCTTTATCGGGAATCAGTGGAAAGAAACAGAGACAATTATGCAATCACTTTCCGTTAAGTCGTCGGTTCAGACATTCCGTGCCATTTGACATACCTTTGACGACTCTTCCAACAGAGTCTTAAACGGATCCTGATGGTGCCGACAGATGTCGAGTTCCATTTCACTAGTTTTAGAAAGAACCTCACGAAACCGGTCGTAGACATCACCATCCAAGATCTACCGTGAAAGTGACATAAAGCCATTTCTTTCAGCATCCATTTAATGCTTCCTATTGATAAGATGTAGAAGCGAAAGCAAGACATGCCCTTTTCAAGGAAAGGTGCATAAAAGAAAATTTTATGAGAAAAGATGTCAAAAACAGAAAACAACTTTCAAACGCAAATTCAAATGCGGATCATACATTTGCACAAATCAAGCTCTAGAACTGATATTCTGACGTAAATGCACCATATTTTCTACTAAGTTTCATATTCTTCCGAAAACATATAGATAATGACACTTATAGGGCTACTGTTCCAAGACAACGCTATGGCCTTACAAATTTGCCCATTGGAAATGCATAAACAAGGCTCACATACCCACACGTGTGAGAATGCACTTTTACCCTTAATTTGAAGTCAAGTTATAACAGCTGTTAAAAATTAAGTTTCACCTGCAAGATGGAGAAGGCTACATGGGATTGAAGCGGCAGAGGTTACTTTTGCCCTATTCGGAAACTCGTCGCATCTGTCGATAACAAACCCTCGCAAGCGCAAGTTTACGAGGTATCTAGTTCTATACGATTGCGTTGGAATGCCTTTTCATGGAAAGATCAAATTGTACTGCCGAAGAGCGCTATGCATTATTGTAGCCCCTACCGTGAAACGCACTAAGAAAGGCCGTATGCTGTACACAAATAACGGCAAGGGGGCACTTTTCGCACACGCAAAGGAGGAACTCAGGTGGTTGGAACGGCTTTTGGGGAGAAGGAGACAGCTTAAATTTTTTACACTTAAAGGCCTAAAAAAGTTTTCATATCTCTATAAACGTCGAAATAATCTGAGCTCAACGAATGCATGCACGCTTTAAGGATTATTCAAACCCAAATGTTTCTTTTGGAAGGTAATGTAAGTACAGTTAGACCATTTAGAGAATTTTACCAAGAAAAAGTAAGTTAGACTATAATGACGTCTCTTTGTGAATATGCTGGAATTCCGAGATCAGACGAAGCAAAAGCATTGGCAAATTAAAACGTATTCAATGAATTATCAAGAAATGCACGGTTGAATGAAAATAAATTGGAGGTTTTATTTCTGATAAGGTCCATGAAAGGACAATTCTACATATCACTTAGCTTGAGCTGCAAAAATAAAATCAACCACATAATCTACTATTATAGCTACGTGTTTTGTTACTAACCAGCAAATCACTAAAAGACAGCCTTCTAATCTGCGGAATAAGTACATAGCTAGTGCTTCGACATAAACAAAGAAAAAGTACCCCATTTTAACGCATCCCAATTCCAAACATTCGAAGAAGTATATGAACCCAAAGTTATCCTACCTGGGCGAGATCTGGAATGTCAGTTTTCAGGTAGTGATCAAGATGCGCGTTTATTGCAGTTAATTGAAAAAGGTATTCATTTCGAGCTCCCGCAGATCGGTTCTCGCATTCATCTCGTCTTTGAGAAATCTATAATTAAGAGAGACTACCAAATGCCCTATCAATTTTGATAGTATAGATTCGGATACAGGTCAGTGTTTAATTCTAAGACACTGAAAGGACAAATACGAGGAATAACTACCTTGACATGATTGCGATGCAATTGAGCCATAGAATTGAAGAGATTAGTCGAACGTCGACGCAATTTGTCTTCAATGTTCATAGCCTTCAGCCGCGTTTCATGAGCCTGTTTCTCCTCTTCAGAGTAGATCTTCTGCGATTTTACCATCTCTTGCATAGATGCAGCCAAATCATTCTGAGTGCAGCAAGGAAACATCATGCAATAACTGGTGCTAAAACTAACTTGATTCAAGATGTCTACATTTCCAGGCAACTGTTATGTGGGACATTACAAAAGTTGTTTTATAAGAAGACGTAACAAATTAATTCAATGAACTAAATATGCTAAATCTAGACAAATACAGTCCAAATATAGTGAAGCACTGGAGACGAGCTTTCGTCAACCTACACAAAAAATCGAAATGCATAAAGGATACGGTGTGGTAAAAGCTAAGTTCAGATTGCTCAAAAGAAGAGTAAATCATCAAAGACAAACCTGAAGCGACTTAAGTTGCTCAAATATCCGCTTCGATACACTGACACGAAGAGACTTGATAGGTTTAAACTCTAGGCTAAGTCGATGATGTACTTCAGCCAATTTTAAATGCGACAGAGCAAGGGCGTTGAATTCCCGCAGAAACGACTTCCAGATATCCCATACGGAACGGTGTCTACAAGGATTAATGAAGTGGACTTCCATCTACCCAGTGTTGGGGGGATTCTGGAGAGCCAAGAATTCCCTTTTACCAAGGAAAGAAGAACACAGCTTCTGTAATGACTGCCCATATTCTTTGTCCAAAATCGCCCTTTGTTTACAAAAATTCCTGGGAAATAAACCACTTTAAAGCATACCTCATATCTTCAAGTAGTTCTGTCTCACTATTTTGCTTTGACACTAGCCTTGAAAAGTGCTCGGATTGAATATATTTGAGTCGATTTTGTGGCTACAAATGTAAAGAACACAAAAAATACTTTTTTCGATGCAGCTTGCATAACGACCCCCTTACGCGAATTCCACCAATCGAGTCCTAGACTAAAAAATCTTGTCTAAGGCGCCGATTAAATAACTAATTCTAAAAACTTTTTAACATTTAACTTTTGTTTAAATAAACCCATTAAAATTAATTAAGTTTTTCTTTATGGTAACTTATTGTTAATAAAAACATTTAGCATAGTTGCTTTATATAATGGTAATGACACCATCCGCTATACCAAGTCCTGACAAGCATGAAATTATACTTAGCGATTAGTAGCACCACTACTTACCAAAATTGCTTTCCTGTTCCATTTTACAACAAATTCATCAATTTGGAGTGTACTTAGCTTTCCGCAATGCCTTATTCTAAATAGACTATGCATTCAACAGACAGAAAAGAATCGATGCGACAATAATGGCTTTAAGTTAGCCTACGTACCAGAGGTCATATGGCCATCCAGATCATAGTGACTGAAAAAGGCAGCATTGTATAGCTCCCCCCCACTATGCGTGCCCTGGTAAACCAGCGCCAACATCATGACGCTGCTAATACTGAAAATAAAGCACCCACCAGCCAACTGTGTCCTTAATCAAGCACACATGCAATAAAGGCATGGTCGTGGAGACGCCTATGATTCCTCCATCTGTAGCATATGCACTATTCTGTGCTGTTAAAATTTGCCACAAACGATGAAACCAGAATAGGGGCCGTTGCCTAGTCGAACTTGCTCCCTACTCTCATCAACGAAGGCAAAGGAGGACATAATGCTTGAGTAGAATTTGTGCACATCAATATGTAGTAGGAATAGTTCCGCTGCTACGTTCACAAAAAAACGTTTGTTTATACACTAAGTCAGGCGTTTAAAAGGCGAGACTAGGTGAGGCATTGACTCTGCACTGTTCATGCTGTGCGCGAGCGTTGGCAGGATTTGTATGGAAGGTGCGAAGGACGGGTAGGGCAGCATCTTGGCCCAACAGTTGCTCGCAGCTCGCGCAGGGCTCCGTGAAGAGGCGGGTATATGTTTGGAGCCAGTCACAGAATTGATGCAACGCCGAGAGTTGGGTGGGTGGCTCGGTGGTAGTAGCGAAATGTACTAACGCGTTGCGTGCCGCTTCTGTCACCCTCACAAAGGTTACATGGCGACTGGGTGTTGTGAGGTCCAATTGACTGGCTGTCGGCAACACACTGTCCGAAATCTAATGGAGACAAGAATAGACCTCAACATCAAGGCGTTGTTAATACTTAATCACCTTCAATTTACAAAGACCAGAGAAACGAATCAAAGATGGGGAAGATGACGTGAGATGGGGGAGGCAGCACAATAACTATTTTAAAAAGTTCATTGCAATGGTTAGCAGCCACATTGAAGGAACCACGCCCCATGGAAACATGTAGCATTATACAGCAGAAGGATTATGTTTGAACTAGTAAAAATCATTCGAAGAAATTTACATTATCGGCATTCGGTAGAAGATTGGCAGAGAAGCCGCTGATTACTCGAGAGCAAAGTAGATCAGACATGGCCTGAGAAACTCGAGAAAACGGTCCGGAATTTGCCGTTCGTGAACGTGGTGTGTAACCAGGCGCACAATGCGACTCGTCTAGACCACGCACAATGATGTTTTCCATACAGAGATTACCAAAACTGATGAGACAGTGCATAATATCCCCTACCTGTATGCAATAGGCTGTTTTAGTACAAAAAACAAAAAAAAGTATGCGATAAAAGCCTTAGCCTTACCTTTACATAAAGAATTGGATTACGAGAATTTGGCTCAATCAATGCAAAGCTCATATGTGGTGCTGCCAGGTTCCTCAGATCCATGGCCGAGGAAAGAGGAACGAGAGTAGTATTTCTATCGAAAAAAACAGCATGCTCACATAATAGCTGCAATGCTTTGAGAAGTAGGAACATAACAACGCAGAAAATACCTCATAAACCGACCACAACTAGCCAGACTGAGTTGAATAGCCTCTGTTCGGTAGTTTGTTCGACGCAGCCAACGACAAGCCTCGTTTCGACCAACAAGCCAATCGACACGACGCAGTGAGTCCCCATCCTCCACCTGGACGTCCATTTGGTCAAGAGGAAGGACTAAATTGTATGGCAACAAGGAACGATTGTCCATTTGTTTTTTGGATTTAATTGCTGACTTGTCCAGATTATCCAAAGCTAACCTAAAGATGGATTTACTTAAAAGCTGAATGCACCTTTCTCAAGCAGGAAAAACTGTGACTTTGGGACTGACTTTATTTTCCTAATGGATGCCTCAACGTCGTTGACCTCTGAACTCACATCAAACTGTCTGCCCTCCTCCTGGGCGTCAGTCTCGGAGGAATCGGCGGTAGACCTGTCAAGAAGGCTCATCAAGAGGAGCCGAATGCGCCGTACATCACGAATATTTGAGGCCGCCCACCGGGAGAGGTGCTCGCACGTTCGTAAGTGGCCATCTAGTCGTTGCGAATGAGCCTACAACAGCCTTTTAGCCTTCATCACATATGCCAGGGATCAGCACAGCAAAATGAGAACCAAAGACAAACCAGTAGTACTTATGTTTTTTTGGAGGAAGACAGTGGACATAAAATGATTGTCTAAACCAGAGTAGAGAAGAAAAAGAATCAAGTGGTCAGCAAGCAAATCGGAACAAAAGTTAGGTAAAATTGCGAAAGTATCGATGAATCACACATTGCTACGGGGCAACAATGCAGCCGAAAGTTCCTCTTTGAAGGCAATTGTCGATTTTGGTGGAACTTTGGAGTTATCAGTACGCAAATTCTGAAGAATTACCCTCGTTTGCATAGGATATACGGTTTTGAGTCTGGCGAAAACATCGTTATCTACTTCCTAAAAAATGAAGGAATTTCGCATTAACTGCCTTGAAAAAAATGGTACAGTGATATTTATAAGCCATAAATATTTTCCAAACAATGCAAATGGCATTATTTCCTGCCAGGAAAACGAATGCTAACATGAACAAAAGTGTCCAATTAGACAAATGTAGCATGACTTAAAAAAGAATTACCTCTATTAAGACGCCAATATTCTTGACGTGAGCCTCATTTATGTTGGCCGACACCTTTGCTTCCTCAGTCCGATTTTGTCGGAGATAAAAAGAGAAGCAAAGATCATCAATCTCCGTAGTTGAAAACTCGTCCTTCATCAGTTTGATTGCATAGACGACCGAAAGATTGTAAATGGCCGAACCAACTAACCTCTGCTTGGTATGGAATCCAAGAAAATACTAGGTAACTCCAAGAAACAGTAAACATTTTAAAAATCACTTGATTCACAATGAAACTAGGCAACTATAAACGAGAGAAGTTTGCTTCAAGAAATGTGAAACTAGGCGAAGAGACAATGCAGAAAAAGAGATGGGAATGACGACAGCTTACTTTGACGTCAATTAGGTACACAATATCCACCAAAGGCGATTTGATCAAAGCACATATTAGGATGCCCACATCTCGACCAAGACAATAAACCGATGTAACTGTGTCTTGAGAATGATAATATCTAAAAGTGAGCCAAAGCCATCACATGTAGATAAAATATCTTCAAAAAAACGTGATAGGAGGGATAAGCAACATAGAGTGGAATACAGGTGTAATGAGGTAAAGCAATCGAGGGCTTACGACTTGACATAATATGAAAAGGCGGCATTAAGCAACTCTTCAAGCTGTCTGTGTTGTTCTTTGAGTAAGGGAGGATCTGATACAGATGGGTGAAAGACACCCGTCCAAGGTGATCGTGTGGAGCCCATGAATCGATTTATATCACAACATATGTACTTGCAATTCTAAGAGTAGAAAATGAATGCCTAGGTGAAAACAAAAAATGAATGAAAAGTAAACGAAGGGACAGCATGTGTATTTAAGTATAAGCACCTATTAATATGTCACTAAGGCGCAACAATCATGAACAATTACATAAGAAAGCAAACTGCTAGGTATCAGAACTCCATCAAAGAGCATTGACAAGGTCCTCACACTCGAGTCTCTCTCGATACTTAGCGGGAAAAGACGCTCGGGAGAATCGAATCCAAAAAGCCCAGGAAAATGCTTGTTCAAATGGGGGAAGAGCTCAATAAGTTTACTTGGAGGAATCCTAAATAGCAGCTCAATACCCTACAAAAAGAACCCTAGCAGATAACCAAAGGCAAAAACAATTCATCGTTCATGCGAAAAAGCAGAGATGAACGCACCTGAACTTCACCACTCATTCTTGACCTGAGACGTAGCCCTATGCGTCTGCTTACACCGCTTAAGATCCAACAATCTAAACGATCGTTTATCTTGATTGAATTGTCCAAAAATCAAATGCTAAATAAGCAGAATTTCTGCTAAGTACAATATATAGTAATTATGGTAATTTTTTTGCTATAATTTCTTGGCATAACATCCGTATCCAAAGTGGCAGTTTGTTAATAATTGAATAATCTATTATTGTACAATGTGGCACATCGCTATCTTTTTTGTATGCTTGCTACTTATTTACCGTCTTGGTTACAAAACCCGTCTTCTTCGACCATGTTGCCTCGAGACTTACGCTTAGAGAACACTTATATTGCATTTGCATGGTATTTTGGGCATACATGACCATGAAACTAACGACTTAAGTACTAAGCATATTGTTCTTCGATTTAATTTATAACTGTTGTGCGGAGCGTTTCGTGATACCTTCTCTGTTTGTATGGGAGAATTTCACCTATGAGAAAAACGGTTAGCCTTAGGCAAACTGTGTAGAAACTCAGATCTTGCTGTTTTATCCCTTTGAAATATTTCGGGATCTTGACGACGCATTCAAGATACTACGTTTGTCAATCCTTTAGCATCGAAATACATCTATGTTGGCAGTTGAGCATAGACAAGTTAATTTTAAAGTTGGCATGAATTGCAATACGCATAGTTTGTTGACTAGTGTCAAGATCAAGGATGTTCCATGTCCCTTGTGCTGATCGTCCCTTAGTGCCATCCATACGGCATCCATATCCAAATGTTTTTGCACATGCAGTGGTGAAAACCGTTAAAATGTAAATCGCATTACGGTCTTAGAAATTTTAAGGACAGGAGAAGACATATTATTTTAGTAGAATACAGGATGCCAGCGCTGCTAACCAGAGCAATATGTTAACCAATATAACCATTCAAACAAAGCATTGTTTATGCAGCATAGTCAAATCTTGGGACCTTTCGAGCATAAATTTTGCATGCGTCTACCAAGGTATTGTACAATCTACCCGGTTTACCCAATTCACGTATTAGGGTATGAATGGAGACGGTCGAATTGTTTTAATACCCAAATAATTAGCTGCTTTGTCATCGCCTCAAATGTTTCCGAATCAATTGATCAAAAATCTAGTGCCCCAGAAAAAAATACTGAGATTGCCTGATAATGCAAGTGCAAGTTTCGTCATTATTAACCATGCTCAGTGTGATATCGTTTTATCCTCGCAAGGAAAACAATTGGGAGACTGCCCAAGAATTATCATCTAATTAGTTCAAAGGCAATTCGGTAAACTTTAATGATGCCATTACTCAAATCACAAACGGCTCCAAGTTTTATTGCTTCTGATTATCAATAATTAATTTGTAATGGAATGTTGGGATAAAGCAACTGGTTAGAAACTCTTTATTACTTGCGTCTTCATTTGATAGTGCGGTGGGAAAATAAGAGAGGCTCAAAATGCTTAATCTGATGCATTTTATGTTTGGTTAGGTGGACTGCCAACTTGGAATTTGACTAGATGAAACTTCGCATCATAACATTGGATCAAAGAGGCATTACGTGGGGTGGTGCCCCAACTACTCCACAAACACGGTCGCACGTCTATTGCGTTGAAGCTGTGAGACAAGAGGGTTCGTGACGCGTGGATTCTGAACTCCGGATAAGTCACGATTTCTTTAAAAGGTTGATTTGACGACCTTGGTTACTGGCGCATCGATATCGGCAATACCTCTGGAAGTCATGGCAAGCACGGCAAGGCTCTTAGTCGACAACATAAGTGCTCCTCCATTTTCATGGTTGAAAGATGGAAAGTCCAGTCTATTTCGTCATTTTTTTTACGCACTCGGTGTGGTCCACTCGTCCAGGCGTCAGGATGTCGCTTCCACCATTCCTACACAAGGCTTACCATTTGGAAGCATTCCATTGTTTCTCATTTTTCATCTCTCTACCCTAAATTTGGGCGGCATCGTTCCGATCATTTCCTCACAGGCGATTAAATGAGTAGTTTAACTTTGTCAAAGAGCTCAAATTACTACACTAAAAGTAGTGCACTTTATGCAGGAGTTAAACAGCAACAAATTACGAATAAATATCAAATATTTTAAGATCATCAATTGCGAATCTCGGTAATACCGATAAGTTCGCAGAAATCATTGCGCACAAAAAAATTATGGCAAAGGGTTTTTGATGAAGTGCAACTAAGTAAAGAGAGGCGAGTGAATCAGATGGGAGAATGCAGTAACATAAATGCAAAACTTTGAACCTGGTTTGTTGCACGGATGCGTGGGTTTTGTGTCGCATTGCAGTTTTACTCAGGGCAACGGTAATATAATCATAACGGTAATTATGGTTTCCTATTGCCTGTAAGAAGTGGCGAATAGATTATTAATGAGTCCTTTTTGCAGAACAAGAAAAGAGGGTCTTGTGTCCTTTACAATTAGCATTCCAGACTGTTCTATGAGAAAGCTCACAGAATGCCTTTAACGGTTCAAAGTAGTCTTAGTAGAGAGCATTTGCAATTGTGAGTCTTTTGTTGAAATTGGTTAGAGGTAGGACTCGGAGGGACAAGTGCCCAACAAACTTTTGATTAATTAACTGTAGTGTCCGTATTACTCATCCAGTCCAGTAAACACATCACAAATTGGTAGTTTGGACACTTAAATTAGGATGCGAATTTTCATCGAGAAGCATGAGAGGTCGAGACATGCGACTTTGCATCTGTCACAAATGATGGAGGGAGGAAGTGGGATGCCATCTTATACCGAGAAGGCAATTTAAGCATTGTGAGGATCGGTGCATTTCCACAAGCCATTTTTCACCTCGCTTTTCCACCAGTCCCCTCCATCCTGCCTAGTTTAAAGTTAAACAACCTATTCGACGTAAATGTGTGCTATTTATGGTCGTGTGTGACGTACATGTCATCAGTTTCTAATAGTGCATTGGTCAGACGGGCTTCAGTCTGCCCTCCCTTGCTTCCACTCATAGGCCTCTCAGTAGCCACAAGAATAGGCGCAACTCGCGCCATTGTTCAAACCTCACAGTCGGCTAAATGTTTATTCGAGAATTAAAAGGATTTCTACTCTTTGAAGCCAAATGCTTATGATTAGAGCACTGTGCGCTCCTCTCATGTAAGGGGCATGAATAATGTAGTTTTATTTAATTCCAGACTTCCAAAGTCAATTATTTGACTTTTGGCTGTTAACTTGCATTGTTATATGGCAAACTACTCTATTAACGTTGACTATAACATTTAAGTTATTGCATAACTTTGGGTACGCAGATTAAAGGGACCTGTTTTTGGACTCCCACATTACACCAAATTCAATTACTTTATACAATGTCTTTAAAGAAAAACGGGAATCGGGATTTTTTTAGTATAGGTCCGGCTATTTTCACTATTCAGCCTTTTTACATAAATTTGTGACTTAAAGTTAATGGCCCGCGAAATCGTGTCGCTGAAGTAAGGGGCGAGAATTCGGTTTTGATGCACGTCTTCGCATACTGCCAAGAAGCCGTTTGATGCAGGCAGTGAGCTAGCCAGACAACCACTTGTCACGTGTTTGGCCTACAGGAGTGAAGTGCGGAATGCACATTCTTCACTTGATTTGCATTCCCTCATTGGAGTTCGTCTCCGTGTTTCACCTTTAAAACGCACAAGTTTGCGTGCCTTCTTTTTGGAATAAGTGTGAGGAGCATCGCTTGTGCTACCTTGAGGACGGTCTGTACCTTCATAGGCTTTCCTTAGCTTGCCGCTCTAAAAGGGCCTCCTGTGAGAGCATGAAGAAATGCTTGAGACCACCTAAAATTATTAAGGAAAGCCTAAATTTCCGTAGTGGCGCTATTGCTATAACGAATTGCATCAATATTAACAAGCTTTTAACCAAATAAGTGTAGTGCATTTGTTGCTTTTAAAATTGAGTGACATAATTTGGCCAGCATTACCTGGTAAGACAGATTGTTGGTTGTATTTCGTGGTCATGACTACCAAATGGTTTAACAGGTGTCGGCATGATATATCTTTATGCAAGCTGATTCACTTTTCTGTTGCAAGCAATGCTTACATAATTCTATTTCCTGTCGATTTCAGGACATCTAAATGCCAAAATTTGGTACATAGGAGGTGACTGAGCGTCAATTATTGTGTTGACAACTGTGACTAAACTAAACACGCCAGTCAGCAGCAGCGTAAGTTGTGGATCACTCCTGGCAGCCTGCCTTGTACTCATAGCGAGTCACATTGTCTTCCCACTTCTTGAGAGTGCTTCTGCCTTGAACTCACGGGACCAACCTGGGATAATTTCATTGAACAAAAATTTGACCAGTCAAAGAATGAATATTTCAAGACAAATTCTTATACCAGTGCTTGGAAAGTAAATCTGTGGAATCGCGCCCCAAATTAGGGATTTCGGTAAAATGCTTTGCCTGCTGTTGCGAGTCAGCACCAGAGATCGCCTATCAAAATTGCACGAGGCTGACGAATTCAGAGACCAGTGGCTTGCGTTGTGCTGCGCCTCATGAATTTTTTTCAATCTTGCAACTCATGTATCCTCCATGCCACATGTTAAACATTTTAATTATTCCTGCAAATCACAATTAGAGAAAAAGGGAGGTAAGACAGGTACTTTCCGGATTTCAAGGAAAATATGCTAAAATTTGAATTCCTAGTAACACTTTCTCCGATTCCTTTGGTCGAAAGGGCTAGATAAGAAGATGGCATTGAACAACACCTATTCAAAAACAATGCAAAGAAAAAATGGGGCCGTTGCGTGATTACACTCTCACTGACGTGGAAGCGGATCTTTCAGCGACTTCACCACCGCTGTCTCCCTCATTCAGCGCAACGCCACTTGAGGGAGGTGACACGAGACATCTGATATTACAGTCATCTCAGGTGCAGGGACAGTTCTATTGTAAGCGCCATCAGCAATGCGCGGTTAACTGCGCAAAATTGCTTTTCCTCCCCAGCTGCATATTAATTTGTGTTTTCATTGGTCATCGCTATTTTCCAGTCAATTAACCTTAAAAGGAATTCTGCAATGGGATGAAGTCATGCTCTAAAAGGCTTAAAGTAAGGTCTGATAGTCAGCGAATCCTTAGGATTGTGTGCGGGAAATTAAGGTGGGAGTGAACTCCCTATTTTGCCTCATGGCGTACGATCACTTGCTTGTTCACAAACCTGGCACCTACTTTGGATAGAGCCATCCGTGTTGCGCAATCACCTCTAAGCGATTGCCAAATACATCCCGTTTTAACGCTTGCTAGAAAGAATATTTCACATAGTACTTGAAGTGGTGCACAGTTCACGGGGTGAGAATTAAGGACTGCACTCGGTTCCACTTAATGGAGGCTGATCCTTTGCATGGGAGAGACTGTAATACAAAATGATATTTAAAATGCCAACGGTAGATAGATTAAGCCTTTCTTGTACACACCTTGAGGCAGTAGAGAAATTGCCAATGCTCGGAGAAGTGTAAGGAGTCTTCGAGTTTGAGGAACGGTGCAAGTGGAAGTGATAAATCTTGTTCCTCAGTGAAGAGCTGTTGGCAGTTTGGCCGTGACGACGGAGAAGAAGTTATCAGCATTCCCAAATAGGTGGTCAGGCCGCAGACGCAGAAATATTTCTCATGTCCCTTGTACATGCCTTCACCGAAATAAGGTAAAAATCACTTGTTGACCAACGTTAAGAAAAGTTGCTATTTAGTTTTACAACTTTTGCGCGTGTAGTGCTGAGGTAAAATAATTTTACTTCTAGCAATGTCTCTTTAATTTCAATTACGTGGTGAGAACAAGACTGAGAGCCAAAGTTGCTACGCCCAGTCATCAATACATTCTCCCAAAATAGGATGCATAGTCAGCCTCATTGCCGACTGCAGTAAATGGCAGTGCCAGCCAAAAGCAGAGCTCTAAAATTTGCGCCTCCAACACACCCACCGAATTGGTGGCGGTGGCCGCGGTGGCGGAGGTCGTGGCGTGAGGCACCCACGTGCGATGCCACGTGTTCCATGCACCAGCCGCCCACGGCCAATCTGACGGTCGCCATTTTATGCAGTCTGCATGATAGCTGAACAAGAAGTGGTGATTTTCATAATGGCGTAAAATCACTTGCACGCATCCACGTAAATTAGGATTGCAAGTGCTACTGCCGTCTACATGAAGCCCTCACTATTGTTAGCGATCCTTAAGTGTGTGCGATGAAGGGATTTCCAAATTAATGATCAGTTGGGAAGTCGCAAAAGATTTCTGCCAATTACAATCGCCAAATGACCGTCTAATCGAAAGCCATGGCTTTGCAAGTGTTCCCCAAAGAAAACCAAAGATATTCAAGATCAAAGAGGCACAGGAGCTGTGTGTACACCTCGTGATCTTACGAGAGTTTCACTGACTAGCTTAATAGCACTTAATGGAGGTCATTGATCCCACCTTCTAAGGTTGTGCAACCATGCAAGTTGAAGTCTAAGAATGCATCGCATGATGGAACAAATGGGAGAAAACCACTACTCTCAGAATCCAGTTACACTAATTGTCCAGACATGGTGTTCTATCGTTAACTGTTGGGTAAATTTTCGTACAATTCTTAATGAAATGTTGTTATCAGATCTACTCTTTCATGATTACCAAGTCGAAATTCCTTGTGGACAACATTTCAGCATGCTGCTAGTAAAACGCTGACTGGCATCACTACACAGTGAATAGTACTTAGAGAACACGACATTCTGAGCCTCAAGCAGTTTGCCCACCGACATGCGTGCCTTCAACAACTGACTGGTTCGTAGCAGTGCCTCGAGCACTGATGAGCAACAGAAGGACGGGGACTCACAAAATTTCATTATGATAGACTATGTCCTGAATGAGCCACTCATCTATCTTCGTATTTCTAGCCTCGCAGATTGTCTGTCGTGATATGACAGCATAACACAAACACAAAAAACAAATGCAGTCAAACAAAATATTCGGTATAATTTATTGTCCATCCATCGGGCGACTTTTTATGTAGTTTGAGTTGGCACAGTGGCCACTAAGGCATCAACAACGAGAGTTGCAGGATGGTAAGCACCCATTCTTCCTCAGCGAACTATGCATTCCAGCTTCAGTCGATCTACACTTTGCACATTTTTCATGCTATTCAACCTACACAAGTGAATTCTCCTTCACTTCGGTTGCACACGCAAATCTCATCCATTAGATCGAGAATGCGACGTCATTTCTTCATTGCAAGAACTTGAGCGCGCCTCAAATAGCTCTTAATTAGCAGGATAAAATTCTTAAAATGGATTTCGTTTATCCCCCATTTCCATTACCGCATTGCTACTCACGAGCTCAGCGCTCTCCTAATGTCGTTGCAGTCGACCGAGAGCCTATTTTTGCCTCCCGTGCAGGAGATGCAATGAATACGAAACGCTTTTTTAAACTTTCATAGATGTCTCACAACTTGTTTATGTCGACTGGCCTTGCTGGAGGATGCAAAAGGCAAAAAGATTTAAATTGCGAAAATGGGCTTTCACTTCAATCTCACGGAGTCACAGAGAGAGGGAGCGAGAGAGTTGAAGATGCTCTTTTAAACAGGAGTGCGTGTGAGGACGATACGATTGCCATGAAAAGGAGCATTAAGCTGAGACCTTCAAACTCAGTCACAATTGGAAGATCTCTGTTTAGATTTCTCCTTATGTCGAGTTATTCACCACATCTTCATACTTAAAATGTTTTTTTTTTCGAAATTGGTTTATTGTTTGACAAATACGTGCATTCACTTTCGTAGTGGAATTGTAATTTTAAGTCGTTCGGAGAAAAAAGGCCTCTATGGTACGCATATAAGCGAAAACATCAGTTCTACTTTCTTTGATGGCACGAATGTGCTACTCCAATTCCGTTATTGTGAAGAGCAGAAAGGTTCTGGTCCTGGGCACCGAATGTGTTGGAATTGGTGCGATCGACTGATAGTGCCTCTCGTAATACAGTACGAAATAAACGTCAGCATTTAGTTGTCATTGCCACCTTCATAATGGATTGAGAAAGCGAGTAGAAGTGGTTCAGCGTGCAGATATTTTGCAAGCTTTTAACTTAAACTGCACAAACATTTGCTGAAACGGAATGAAATCGGGCATCGAACGAAAGACGTTCTGTCAGTAAGACGGATCGCAAATGGCGAAAATCCGAAGTAGCAGCAGAAGTCACCTCAATCTTTGACTCGTCAATGCCACAAGTTGGCGTTGAGTGAGTAAATAACCAAAATATCCACGAAGCGAACAGTGAACAGTTTGACTTTAGTTAGGTGTTAAATAAAATGCTATTTTCGCTCGCTCAAAATTAAGCCCAGCATCTGTGTTGGGCTCAAAAAACCCGAGTTTGTTTGCACATTTTCAACTTAAATTGCACCTCAATGGAGGTGAATGAGCAATTTGAGCGTAAAAGTTTGTGGTGCATTTCAATAGTCCCTAAACTTGGCTAAAGTAACTGCCTTCCCTCTAGTCTCTCACATAAAGGCATTCAGCAGTTGAGAGAAATGGGACACCACTTTGTATCAGCACGCCTCGTTTGCAACGTTGCACTGCTCACCTTGGGTACAGCAAACCTGACCACACGGAGCACCCACTGCGTTATGCACATCCAACTCGCTGAGCATAAAAGTGATTATTACCATGCATTATAGACGGACATTATCACATGAAAGATGAATAACAACTTTAGTTGCATCAAGCCATCAGCGTGTTGGTCGTTCAAACAAAAACACGTCAATCCGCCAACACCAACATGTTTGGAAGGCTCACTTTTGTCTCCCTCTGTGCGGTCCTTACGGCAACACTTGCGACGACCACTTTTCATCTCACCAAGTTTGGATAACATTTCTGTAAAAGCAATCCAAAATAGGAGTCCGGAGAGAAGCGATCTTCCTTCTCCTCTTGCATCAATCTTTCCTTAGCAAAAAGACACGAGACGTGCATTGTGGGGTTAAGATCGGTTTAAAGGTCCGTCCCCTGTTTTAACTGCATTAACAGTTCTAGCACTAAGCACCAAATTGCACTGTAATGCATTTTTTTGGTTATTTGTCTCTCGGTTCCACTTACGGTCGTTTGCGTGCCCATAAGGCCTTTGCTGGACAGACTGGCCTTTTGGCAGTGCCAGCAGTTGAATATGTGTATACATTCTGTCCAATTATTCTGACTTCCTTTGTCGTCAGAGAAGTGTCCGGATGCTTCATCCACTCTTGAAACTGCCTAAATATTTCATGAAGAAGGTTTTGTTGGAGGACGTGCGATTCTACAGCTAAAAAGCGAAGCTCATAAGTTACGTGCATTTGTTTTAGCATATGTGAATTCTTCGGATGATTAATTTGCATTTCGGGAATCTAAAAATAACCAAGCAAAAAAGCTGCCTCAGTAAAACGGAGGACTAAAACTCCAAGTGGTACGCAGTCGGATCGCATAGAACGATGGCTCTTTCGCAAGTCCCTCACAGGCTGTCAATGGGAAGGAAAAAGTGTCAAACTTACAAGTTGCAGTGGCTTAACGCAACCAGTTATGGACTCAAATCGCAACTTCTACTTACCCTTTAGCATTCTTATTTCTACAAATGCTAATACCCACTCTTGTTTTCACCCCAAATCTGGTAAAACAAGACAAATTTGGTGGCTGCTTGTGCCTTTGTGGGCAGGATTCGCAGCAAGACCAAGTATGGGCGCAGCTGAAAGGTGAATGTGCATTCCTTGGCTGGCAAACAGTTGCGAAGGCGCATTATTCCCCTCTTATCCATACGCCCCAGCAGGGCTACAAAATGCTTTTCCTTTGTGCACTACCGTTTCCACATTCGACAAACAGTGATGTGGTGTTTTGATATGCTTCACCTCGTTGCTCTGTGTGCTCCCCACAAAGGACTTAAGTCGTAAAGACCGTACCGATGTCGTTAAAAGTGTGTCCCGAGTTAGGTGATGGGATTTTTCATCACCAAGAAAGTCTACTTTCTCAAGTCGGTTTTGTGTTTAGCTCTCGTTGATTCTGATAAAATGGATTGTTTTTCTAGAATAATTTATAAATTTTTGCCTGCATAATAAAATAAGTACGTTGATCTTCCACTCACCACTGTTTTGCAGCCGAAAGGTTTTGAAGTTTCGCAAAAGTTGTGTTGCAAGCAATCTCTTTCAAAAAGAATTTCTCAGTTGACGGCTAAGGCGGCAAGATTGATGGTATGATCCATGTAAGCATAAATGACAAACAAACCTAGAACAGCACGTAGACCCCATAAAATAGGTAATGCGCACTCAATTGCCTTTTATGTTTGACAAAAAAAATTGTGCACACTTTGACTAACGCTGACATTTGTGCTTAGGGAGAGACGCACCCTGAGACAATTCCCGTCAGCAAACAAGTTGGGGTTGTGATCCGGCAACAGCTAAACTCTCACTACGGTGGCCTTTGCTATTCCATTCTGGTCCTCTAGGGCTTTGGAGAGGTCCCAACACACCATAAATCCACGTCTTACAGACTAACGATGAGACGCAGAGTCGTGTTTTGGCTCTGCTGATGTTGTCCGCCTAAAGTCGTCGACTGTCGGTTGACCAATCGAACAAATTTATTGTCTAAAATGTACTAGCAATACATTTAATCTCTAATAGCTACACCGAGTTACTTGGGGGTTGTCATAGTAAAATTGCTTAAAGTCCTTGAATCCGAACTGAGTAAAACAAGTCGTTTGGTGAACAAAGGAATGTTTGGGAAAAAATAAAATTACTTCTGGTATGTCTGTTCTTCCTTCCACTGCAGATGTGGGCTTCTAATAGATCTTGAAAAAAGGCCTGACAGATGTGCTACGAGGAAAACGTTGGGTGACATTAAGGTTTGCATAACGGTCGAAAGCCTGGTTGATCAGATCCCCGTAACTGACAAACCGAAGAACATTTTTCGACAAAGGTCCGCACTACATTAATGCCAAACCTACATAACGGTCTGCATGTGCCTCTCCAGCCCCCTTGCTATGCATGGATTTATGTTACGTCGAGAGGGGAACAAGTGTGGTTAAAAATGACACCCTATAGCCCTGCATTGCATTTGCACAACTGAGCCACGTTGCGAAGCCCGCCGAAAGAATGCTGTAGACTATCGCTTAGCTGGAAGCAGTGATCATGTGACGGGCTCGCTGAATGTCATCCCCAAGATGGGCCATTACAACCTAAAACTTATACTCAGGCCACGACGACATTGAGCTTTGCAGTATGCCCACAAAAATTAGGGGGGAACCTGAAAAACAGGCCAAATATGTGTCATTGCATCTCAAGCCTTCAGAAAAATAATTTGATATCACTGCCATCTTGATACTACGCTAGAAATAAAAGGAAAAACTGGTCGGCATCGCCATTCGAACTGGAGCTCAAAACTACTTACACTCAGTATTACTAAAATCGGTAACACTTTGGAGGTATGTTTGTAGCTGTGCACCATAAAAAAGCCGAACTAAAATCTCTCACAACATACGCTTTTGGGGTATAAACGAAGCAACTGGTGCCTAACATGGAGAACCCCGCCAATTGTACGCTCGCTTTTAGGCTTTTGCAAAGAGATTGGAAAATAGGATTCTCATCTCTACTCCAAGATAGGTAAATTAATGCATTAAAAATGATTAATTAATTTTGAAAAGCTCTTTTTACAGTAGGCACCACTGAAATTTTGGGAGCGCCACTTTGCTTGAGAATTAGTTAATTTTGGAAAACTAACGAGCGCGGAATTTGATAATTGGAGACTGGCAGTGGTTTTAGTTACAGAGAAAAGTTCAAGTTTAAACTTCCGTCCTTTTGTCCACGAAAATATCTGTGTTGGTGATGCTGTTTCTTATCGGCACAAGAAATCTTGAGTTAAAGCTGAAGTAGGCAAAAAAGCTTGGATTCGTTCACAAAATGGTTGCATTTGTCAGTGCAAATCCAACCATGCAAGCGATCCAACCAATGGGAAAGTCATGCAACGATGGCAAGACAAACTACTCAACCGCTCCTCAGGCGTAATCGTCTTGACTTGCTCTCATTGAGACTACAATATTGCAATACTTTCTGCACATTTTATCGCCACCTTGACGATTGTCTCCAGCCAGTCCTTCTATTTTGTTTTGATAGTGCTTCTTGCTAATATTTTGCATTGATTCACTTTAAAACGCAAACAAGACTGGAGAGCGAATGCCTTTATGCTGGTGTGGGGGTAAGCAATGAGTGGATTAATGGGCCTGGAAAGCATTTAACGACTTTGAGACATTGAAGCATGAAGTGATGCCGCCTTAAGTCGACTCTGCCAAGAGTTAGTGTGGCTCTCCGCTTGGTGGCGGAGGTCTGCGGGTGCGGGCATTTTGTGCGCATTTTATGCGACCGCATACTGATAGTGCGTCTTTGACGCCGCATAAACGTCTCCTTGGAAAAGCATACTTCGTGACTAGGAAAACATCTCCAAAGATAAAATGGTGACACTGCCTTCAGTATCAAGGTCACTTTCAAGTCGCTGCGTGGCAGTCTATCGGCACACTTCTTTGGTGGAAAGCTGTTTGATTATTGAGGATGCATTTCATGCTGCCACCTTTTCACTTAGCATTATGAAGACTTCTCTCGCGCTAAAAAAACTGGCTTTTGTGATAGTTTTGCAGCAGTAAAAGCGTGGCATGTCGTTGTGCCTCCAAGAGGCTACACTAGAAGGACGTAACTGCTAGAATAATTTATTTTAACAGACAGCAGCAGACTTCGACAACGAAGTATTCTGCATCGCATATTTTTGGGCAACCAAAGAGTGACATTTTCAGTGCATGGTCAAAAAATGGAAGAAGAAAGTACAGGGAGGAGCAAAGCATTTTCGCTTCGACTTCCACTTTACGGATATATTATCAACATAGTTAAATCAGGTGATGATTGACTCCCCGTATGGGGAGGCATCCTTTGCATCACAACTAAAAACGCATTTAAGGTTAAAAGTGCATGCGCGAACGATGAGCAGTCGGACTGATAGGACACCGAGTAAAGACGTCTAACAAATTCACCCTGGAGCGTAAACACATGCTGCCCTTCGGTTTGATAAGGATTCGACAACTTAATCAAAGCTGCGAAATAGTGATTGCTTATTTATACATTTTGCTTACAAGGTTAAAAAACAGGTGAATATATGGGTTAGTTTGCACGACTGCAGTAAATAGACGAAGGCACTCTCTCAGTTTATCACAAAACAGGCGGTGCTTTGAAAGCGCGGGTGGATGATTGTCCACAACACGTTATCAGTTCGAATAAAAATTTATTTAATGTTATTGGGACTGAGGCGCGAATATGTCTGAAACCGTTTTCCGACTAATTCCAGCTCGTTTCTAGCACACGTTTCCCTTGAAGTGCGGTCGCCAAGAGGAACACGAATCGTATGCATTAGCGCTTAATTGCGGAAGAGAAATTTTATGCTCGCTGAATACAAAAACACATTTCTTCACATGAGATGATGCTTGCAACAAATCCTGTTGAATATCATGACTTTGAGCAGTCCTTCACATCCTCTGCTACCTCTTCAAAGGTTAAATGTGCTGTAGATATAGGCGAGAACAAATGCTCCCTTTCATGTCGAAGTACTCCTGACGACCTGACGACACCTTTTCTGACAGGCAGAGTACTTTAAGTTTTACTTTGGAGAATGGTCTTGTCACTCATTCTACTCAAATGTCCCTTTTGTTCAAAAATTTTGAGCTTTCACACATAGCACAGTTCTGTTTCGAGTGTCGCAATCAGACTAGATGTGACGGTAATCAGGAACCGCCAGTTACGCAAAGCCAATTAATTAGTTTTGTTACCAAAACAGTAACGGAAATGGCGAATTTCACCTTTCTAGGTCAGATAGCCATTTAACCCAAGTTACTACAACTTACTTTGGTATGCAAAAGCATATCGAGCTAGGCCGTCTGCGTTTGCTGACCAAAGAGGGTTTCGCGTGGGAAAATTTCGGACGCGAAAACTGGCTATCTCCAGCCTGACAGCAGAATAACATCTAATTAACTTCTAATGTGTGTTTCGATACAATCGTTGAGACTTGGTCACAATTCCATCATAACTGGACAAAGGCAGATCAGGTTCGGGTTTGGAGACATTTTTATAGGTAGTCTTATGTCTTTGGAAGCCACCCTTTTATGACTTGAAAACTTTTTATGGAAGTTTTAACTGCTGAAAATGTTGTTAAAGGTCTTACAAAAAACACAGTCTATTGTACTAAATGACGTCCAATCTGCACAGGCAAGTAAAAACCTCCTGAAAGTGGAAAATATCCGACAAAATGGCGACTATGGAGATTCAACATGGAGTGTCCCTTACTTACAACTGTTCATTCAACATCACTAGTGTGAATAACTACGAGGAAGCTAAGATTTGCAAAGCCGTGGCATTCTGTTCGCGTTTCTTACAAAACAGCTACTGCAGAGGTATCACTTAAAATCCTTGTCTGATTTGGTGCAATTTAGTCACAGGCCTCTGCGCAGTAATCATCGCATCATGCATCAATGGGAGTCGCCAAATGATGACTTTGTTGACTCTCAAAGACCGAAAAAGAAGGCTGATGTAGACTTAGTGGAGTGAGGGTGAGGAATAAAGAGGTGTCGGAAAGCGTTGATAATAAGTGATCAGGGCGAGCAAAGAAGAAGGGGAGGGTTTCAGTCTAACATTCTCATAATTGCGTTGAGTAAAATAAGGCAACTTTTGTCCTTAAATTTTCAAATATAAATTTTTTACTACTGTGGTTGAGGTTTTGCACAGCCGCAAGAGTTTTCTGCTAGGTGACGTGCCTCTACCCCAAAGGGCATAACTTTTCCCACCAAGGCACAACACAATTTGGCAGTGTAAGCACGTACCAATGAGCCTTGCCAAAATAGTTTCTTGAACTAGCCTAAAGTCCTTTCATCCACTTCACAAAGTGTTATTTTTCTATAGCTAAAAGTGTACTACAGGGCAAAAGCCGATTGCTTTTAAGCATTCCGATAAAGGTGCCATTGGGAGACCATTTGTGCGCCATCTCGGTTACACTGACACTTGCAAGGGTCGTCGACGTGATGCGAACGAGGCCGTAGTGCGTGTACACTCGCCCAAAAACAGAGGAGACACCTTCGATAAGACAATTCACGTACGCAGAGCTCTGCATTGACATTAGCTAATTGGTCATCATTGTTTATCACTCGCTTTTCGCCTTGTACTTAATTGCGTGCAATTTATACCCTAGACACACACACACACACACCCGCAGACTCGCCTAGTACACACACCCATAAACTCACCACGTCAAACGCGGAGTTGAGGCAACGCCTTTTTAAGCAAAACTCAGCCCTCTATTCAACATCATCCGCTTTGACTTGAAGGGTGACGCTTTGGCAAGTGCAACTGAAAGATGAGCTGCAGCTGTGAGACATCGTCACGGACAGGAATTGCCTTGAATGCCAGAGCCTTCAGATTACCCAGAAGAGTGAGCCTGTTGACACATTTTACTCAATTCAATCTTTCCACCGATTACTTTTTTTTTAAATAAATCAACGTGTTTATTACGATTTGGTGTAGAGGGATTAGCCTAACGTTTTATCAAATCCACGAAATGACCTACAAAATTAGATGGAAACCTTAAATGCCCACGTTAATAACAAAATTAATCGAGTGCAATAAATTCACCACAACCATAAACAAACTTAATTTGACAGGTAAAAGTGGAGTTCAGCATAAGGCGTGAGGCTGGGTTGTTGTCCGTTAAAAATTGTGACGTCTTTCGATGCTGGTAAGTGACATTTGAGGAAGTAGCGCCCTTAAGTAGCAAAGTGCCTTCACACCAGTTTGCTTTTTTTCAGCAACATTCACACATTCCCTGCTAGCAACTGGATGACAGTTAATCAAGCAGTAAATTTCGATAGCCATTTTATTTTTCAAAAACAGGTTGGAGATAATTAGAATAGCGGTTTGTATACAGCATCAAGCAATCATGGCATCGGAAAAGGAGGGTAGCTTGTATATTTTACACAGGAAAGGTATTAGCATGAGCTGCCAAAATTCCCAAAAAAACACGATTCAAGAAATTGCAACAGGTAAGGAGAGATTCATTTGGTTTGACCGCTTGACCAATGTCTTGCAATTGAGATTGTACGTTCAACAGAGGAGATAATTTCAGAGTTTGGTTTCGGTATGAAAGCATTCTCACACCAGAACCTTGAAGGCGGGACGAAGAGGAGGGTCGATTGAGGAGAATATCACAAACTTCAAAAAAGGCGTAGAATAAACACCCGATGTGTCACAAAATGCATAATCACAAGACTGCTCCATTTTTCTTGTGTTCTTTATGTGATCGGATAGAAAAAATAACTTTGGAAGTGAGCAGCTCGAAATTGGAAAGACCGTTTAGGAGAGAAGGGGTTAAGAGCATATGGGGAATAAGCTTTTTTGTACAAGAGGTTTTCAAAATGAGTGCAAAGTTGACATCGGCAATTGATACAATGCGAGATCCGTGCAGTCTCAATTCTGCAAAACGTTGCCCACGAAATTATTCCAGTATTGAGATAAAAATAGGTTGGAGTTGTAGGAATAATCCCCGGTAGGAAGGTAGTACCCGGGCAAATACGTGTATGCACCGGCTGCGGGGCTTAAGGTTGCTGCAGCATTCGCAGACGGGTTGTACGTTCCCAATGAAAAATTATTCGCATATACGGCTGGAATGGATGGAAGTTGGGAAGAATCATGGAAAAGGCAGGGCCACCAATCGTTGTTACTAACACTTAGGAAATAGCAGTATAGTGTCTCATTTTGAGGCAGCATTGGACGCAGGTCATCTACAAAAAGGGCTCATTAGATTGACACCTCCTACGTGACATTGAGACTTACCTTGAGAAACTAAGCAATGAGAAATCATTCAACATTTTACTTAATGCACACATGATCATCGACAATAGCTTAAATCCCTTTCTGACTACTCCAGGATTAAATCACAAAACCATTTGGGTCACATAAATCTTAGGCAACTCATAATTTCACTTAATAAACCTCATTGTGGCCATTAAACAAACAATATTTAGGAAATCGACATTTGCCACTTGACGGCATAGCATTGGACCTGGTACCTGATTCGAGAATGGACCCTTTGTAATGGGCACAGCGCCCAACAGGAACCTATAGGGTCTGTACACCTTCAATTTAGGCAGTAGTCGCGCCATGAGGCGATTGTCAAACTCGTACTCCTCGATTCTGTTGTCATGCCAGCCCCATACCGCCCTTTAGGTGTCACCATTTACTTGCCACGTGTAGTTGGTGAGTGTGCTAGACACCACTTGGCATCAGTTAAGCCAATTTTGTATACGGCACTACTTAAAGGGAGACTCACCGATCGCATGCCTGTTAAAAGCTTGGTTGGATTTTTGGCAATTGTTTACTCCCTTCATTACTTCTTTGGGTAAGGCACGTTTCACTTCCACCTGAGGAAAAAAGAGAGTCCAGTTGATGCCTTGTGAGACGTGCAGGTATTGCTTGTTTTAAACTGCACAATAAGTCGGAAATTTTTAATCGTCTCAAATACTGTGATTGAGTTTTGTGTAAGCTTGCGTTAAAGTACGCCTCTTCATCTTTAAATTTATGATGCGAGTGATACACATACCTACACCTTTGGGTTACGCAATTTCATTGCAATAAACCAAACACAAGGTATGCCTTTTCATTAAACCTTAAATAAAACGTAAAAGATTCCACTTCCTTCTCCATGCATCAAAGTTGATGCTGCAGAGGCTCAGAAAGTGGTGGGTTCAAACGGGAGAGAGATGCACCAACTCACCCTCTTATTATCCAACCTGTGATAGCGGATTTCGCAAACCTTATTGGCTGCGTCCACATTTTCAAAAGTCACAAAAGCGAAACCTAAATGACAAAAGGGAGACCTGTAATACCCTATCAACCTCTTCAGAAAATTCTAATTGTGCGGCAAAGTCACGACCCACGATTGGCAATGCAAATTTGTCGTTTCGATAAAACAGATGCAACGTTTATCGGCTCCTAATAAGTTTGTTTAAAGAGCTCATTGTTGTGCCTTCACAAATGATGCTATTAGAACGCGATTGTCTGGGCGTGTAGTCAGGCTCCTTCGGTAGCCACACCGGAGGTGCTACCTGACAAACTCGTGCCTTTTCTAGCCTTTTCTCTGGCATCATAGGACGGTCAAAAAAGTTACGTGCACGCTACTTTCAACATGTGATTTCCAGGACTACATTTAATGTTCAAGCAAGATGAAGGAATGCAAAAGATGCAACAGATAAAAGACGGTCTTCTTGTCGCCGATTAATAATACTAAGATCGGCCTCCATCAGTAGAAGTTTACCTTACTAAATGTTGCGTTTATAGTCACTTTTAAGATACCGACGTCTCACTGCCTAAACCTAAATTTATGTATCTGCATGAATTGTAGCCGCTAAGCTCTCTCCCAGTTAAAAAATCTTCACAACTCTGAAACGAGGCAGAAGGTGAATAGCTGAGCTCCAAAAGTCTGCAAGTCGATTTTATGCTATGCTGCAACAGGTAAAGTCTGCCGTTTTCGGAAGTAACCGCTACTACAGTAGGGCATGGAACAGGCAGTAGAGTCGATTTTGGCCTCCGCACCTCCTGCGTCGGCCTCGGTGGCAAATGAAACGACAGTCAACGCAACAACTAACGAATGATTGCTTCAAAAGTCCTCAAAATCACTTTTTTACGTCAAAATGACCAAAAAAAAATGCGAAGCAACAGCAAAAAAGGCTACTCCCTATTGGGGTGGCAAAAGGGAGACACCTACTTAATCTAACTCCTTAAGCGGTGTGAGGCAGTGCAAAAAAACAAACACTTCATTGAAGCATTTAAAAGCACGAAACTTCTTTCAATTCTATTTTCGCCTAATCCAAGGCCAGTTTTAGCCAAAAAATGAGTTGATTAACCATATAGCTGATCACTGCAAAGAGGTGCACATAAGATGGAGGCAGAGCCTTAACAGTTAAACTCAGAGACCGTTTTTATCACTTAACCCTAAAAAGGAGGAAGAAGAGTTGTTCAATCAAAACGGCATAGTCGGGCCAATTTGCGCCCATTCAAGATGCGCTCGGTGTCGCGAAGTGTCCGTGAGCAAACGCTCAGTAAGGTGAGATTGCGATGCTACTTGAGGAGAGCAAGAATAATGGAACGCAGTCGCAAGATGAAAGTGAGACTCAGTTGTGAGTTTTAAGTTTTCAATATTAAAAACAAGGTTATAAACTTCATAAATGTTTACGTACCGCGGTGTCGGTTTGTTTCTCTATCCATCATCAATCCATAGGTTTCGAGCTGGTGTAAAAGGGGAAATGCGATTAGGCAAGCACATTCGAGAGATCATCAAAGTGTACCAGCTCTGTGTATGGCATAAAAAGGCGGTGATTTTGGCCAATTCATTATTAAAACAGGATGATTTTGTAGATGATGTTACTTTAGCGAGAGTCCTTTCTTTGCAAAAACATGATCTAATTTAGCGCTTTTGAGGGCACCTGCTCAAGGGACTAGAGGTGCTGCGGCAGATAAAATCACTTGCTCAGGCACCACTTAAGTTTCACAGCTTTCAGTGCACCAATGCTCAACTACCCCTCGGCATAACCAAAGCACAGTTCCCGTCACCAACTGCGACACTTGGCTTCTCCTAAATAGCCGAGAGGAATAAACGGTCGGAATAAATCGGAAGTCTTTATCGAAAAATCCGAACAGGAGTCCGCTAACAAACATCAAACAAAGCGACCTTACGTTGACCAGAACACTCTCAAGGTTCAAAGTCAGTTCATAAAATGTTTTACATTTTATAACACAGTTTTACCCAAACATGGGATGACTCTTCGATCATGTCATGGTAAAATGTGCAAAATTCTACACGTATCACTAAAAATCTGATCCAACTAGGAATCACTGATACGAAGTGAACATACGAAAAGCAATCACTGTGACCTGAAAACCCCGACACCGCACATAGAAACACGGTGACGAGCCCACTTTTGGGAAGTTATAGGAATAAAGGGACCAAAAGATGACCTCAGTTGGTGGTGTAACTCGCGATATGACTTGGGGAAATTTATTGAATGCTGTGGATGCACCCAAGTAAGGTTTCGGTGTCCATTTTTAATGGGCTTTTGTGCCCCAAGTGTTGTCGAATGGCCGATCAACAGGCAAATGAAAAAACTAAATTAATGAGCATAAAAGCAGTTAAAGTAAATTAAGTATTGTAAGTGGTCCCTTCCTGCATGGCTGTTAATGAATACTTTGCATTTCTCCAAGTAAGAAATATGTCACAAGTGCTATAATACTACACTTTCCCAAAGTAACATTCATGCGCCTTGAGGAGCATTTCTTCCCGCCTTTTGAGGGAATCGAGGAAGAAACGACTACTCCACTCGGCAGCGGAGACGACACGTAGTGTGCGCCACCCTTAGAGCACTCCTCGTACCTTTAAAGCTACCGATTTTGGCCTAGTTACCCACCTTCACGGAAACCCTGGTGTCGCCAGTTCACAAAAGTTGGTAAATGGGAGCAGAGGGCCCATGCGGCACGAGTGCCCTATTCGTACAACCTACGAGTTGTGTCAGCACGCCACGAGTGAAAATCAATGACACGATTTCAAAGGGAAAGGCACCGCCTCCCATGCAATCAACGTACCCTTCCGTACTGACTGAAGTAATTGGCTATCTCCTCATTCGTTGTGCTGTCTGCTACTCCACCAACGAACACTTTCCTCGTTTTGGCTGAAGCCTACAAGGCGACATCACTTATATTAACTTCCTAACTCACTACACTATTTTGGGCTTGTTAAGCAAGCTTTTTTGGTATTTTAGTCGTTATTTTTACCAAAATGCGAGGCTTTGAAGCAATTTTCGTCCATTCTTGGGCATAATTCAACTAAAAGTCCAAACATTCTGTTCTAACTGGTATGCAAACACAGGAAGTCTTCGTGAGCAACCAAAGTTACGCACTGATGTGCCAGCTAACGGATGCCCTCAGAATCAAAGCATGAATCTAATTCCGCAAGTTCTACCTTCTCAATGCATAATTATGGCTGGATAGTTCAATTGTGGCCCAACACCATTGTTAGCATTGTGTCACGAACTAGTTCGAAAGTCATATGCCCTGTAGTATGCCACTTTCAACGAATTTCATACTTCGTGCATGTGTAGTGCACAGAAGAGCTGCTGCTTACATGCGAATAGACCCTAGGAATAGTACAAAAGGGATCGCATACCTTCGAGTTTTGGGCTGGTATTCGAGGCACTGCCAATTTTGGATCAATCTAAGGTGGAAAGAGGTGAAAAGCAAAGTAAGAAAATAGTTAGTTGCAAACACAAGCAAATTAAAAATCTCCAACTTATTTGGATACAATTGCGCCAAACTTTGGGTATTTTTATCATCAGTGTGGTAGTGGGAGTTAGCCATCAGCTTCCCCAGCTGGTCCGGGTTTACGCACTAACCCATGAAACCAATTGGGTGATCAGCATTTTCTAGTTATTTTTCTTCACTAAATGAACTACTTTCCATTCTAAAGTTTGTTATTTAAGACTGGAGCCGTGAAAGTGGAAAAAAATGCTCCTTCAAAGCATCTGCGAAGTTTGCATTTCATTGCACTACACATGTAAAATTCTTTGTTGGACTCATTGCAATCACCTCAGAATGGTGAAAATGCAAAGGCCAACGTCGTTATTTGGGTGGATAAAGACAATATTTACCCCAGTAACTTGTTTGAAGTCGAGCCACTCAGGGGCGAGTCATGCAATGTAATGTATGAACTGAGTGCTCTCATTCCTCCGGCTATGCATGCAAAGAAATTTTAAAATAACACTTCCTCCGCTATTTATATGAAGTCATCACATTAAGTAAAGTCAATGACATCAACTGAATACGAAGGCGTATTTGTCAAGGCCATACCTTCTTGGACTCAAGGTAGTGAGGTCCACTTTCCAGCACCTTTCCTACAGCAGCTGGATCCTCAAAGGTCACAAATCCAAATCCTCTACATAAGAACAAGAGTGCTAATGCTGAGTTAAGAGCCCACTTGAGTATTTGCAGGAAACCATTGTTGTGCTAATGAAACCAGCCAAATTGGGAGAGGAGGGAGGCTACATTAAGTGATTTGGAGGGAAGGACGACTAGCATGAAAACATAAAACCTCCTTGTCTACCCCTAGCTAAAAGGAACCCTTATCCAATGCATTTCGTGCCATCGAGGACCAACTTGGTCCACTCCTCTATCGGTATAAAACGCCAAGACCGCGAACGATCCCCGAACCTAATGCACAAAGGTGAGGACGGTCAGCAATGCTGGTGGACATAAAGCTAATTGTGGCTTACCTTGACCGTAAGTTATTGGGATCTCGCATAACTGTAGTTTCTTTGATGCTACCATACTTGCCAAAGTAGGTTTTGAGGGTTTCTATGTAAAGGAAAAAAAGCAATCTACATGCGCAGACATTATTTCGAAAGAACTGACCAGATAGCAGTTAAAGCAGAAATAACTAGTTTCAATCCATCCTCTCCTATATTGCACAGTCTCCCTTATTAAATGCATATAATTACGCCCTCAAAAACTTGTTAACTTACCTTCTGTAGTGGTATGGCTTAGTCCTCCCACAAACATTTTTCTAAAGAAAACAACAATCCATTTAAAGTTGCAATTATTTAGTTTAGGGATTAAAAAACAAATCACAGTCGAGGTTTAAATTTCTCACTGATTTTATGAAATTTGACGGAGGAGCGAAGTTAATTAAAGGCCAACTACGGAATACACGTTAGCACTGAACCTACCTAGATTATGCGAATTCTTTACCCATTTACACTGCAATACACAGCTAGATCCGGGCAAAAAATTGTTGTTTGACCTTTAGTATCATTGAACCTTTGAGGAGAACATTTAAGTAATGCTTTAAGGTAAAAGATAATAAGAAATTTTGAGTTTTTTTAACTCCTATGGGGCATTGAAAATAGGCTCATCGGTAAACCTAGAATCTAAGGAACTCACCCTAGATCATTGGTGAGCTGTTGTGGCGAAGTTGATGGCTCAAACGGACCTGTTTTCGTGCTTGTAATGCAGGGTGGAGATGGCGAAGAAGTCTCATTATCAACACCTGAATCGGAGCCCCTAGATTCAGATCGCTTTTGCATTTCTCTTTCTTTGCCGTCAGTCTTGGCTTGGGCAACGCTTTCAAGGGACACTTCCATGACGATAAATATGCGTCAGAGATGCAATCACAAACTATGGTTTGGTAAATATAAAAGCGACTGCTAAAATACCAGCTGACGAGCCTGAGATCACGAGGAAATCGGATTCGTAGAATGCAGCCAATAATGTGCGCACCTCTTTATACAACCGGTGCACTGACCTTCATGTAAAGAGGTAATTGGTTTATCCATTAGCCAATTAATGGGCGGCTTTTGAAGGAGTGGTCTAAGCATGGCCACCATGGTTTCGCCTTTTATCAAAATAGGTTTTCGGTTGTGTTACGCGTGCAACTGGAGGGTATCACATTTGTCCCAACATCACAATATATCTAATCTGAAATATGAATGCAATCGAAGCGTAAAGCATTGTTCGCTTTCTAAAAACAAGCATTTGCTCGTAAAGTATGCAGAATTTTAGGCGCTAAGATCCTAGCCATCCACAACTTTATTGAATCACTTGCATCTAAATTTTTTTGGTCGCTCTTAATAATTACATTATGAAACGATATCATATGGACAATTACACATTTTAACATATTTCACTTGGAATTAAGTCTTAATTTTTCAACCCATTTTGATTTATAAGGCACTCCAAAATACAATGCATTTGTTTAAAGGAAGCGATCACGTGAGGAAATCGATTCGAGCCTTATTGATTATCTCGATGGTCATCTTGGCGGCATGGGGGGCAAGTTATTGTAAGCCAATTTTGATGAAAGAAAGAGGGCAACTGCAAACGAAATGAAAACCGCTCCAATGACCGGATTAGAGGTGTTGCATGGGTGATGTTGCCCAAAAAGAAGTTTAGAACAAAAATTAATGGCTTTTCAAAATGAAATGAAATCCCAAGAATTTCTTTTTGTAAGGCCAAAAATTCTATCAAACCTTCTTCCTCAGTCACCAAACTCAAGTAAGCTCTGTGATGTGTGTGAAGTTATAAAACATCCAAAATTGAGTAGCATCTGTTTATCGTTTTCTGCAGTACTATTTCAGGCTGCTATCATATTTTAGAGAATGGTTATCACGCTTTCACCAAGCCAGATGCCCGAGAGACTAGTCATGTTTTATTCTGACATTTGCTTATACGCAGAGATCGTTAACACCTGCGTCACAAGCTAAAGAAATTCGGTTTTTTTTTAAATAAATAAGGTTTTGGCTGCTCTCCAAATCGCAATTGCAAACCCTGAATGCGACCTGACTATCAAATGTCTCAAGGCGGAACCGATCGAAGCGAAGCCAAACAGTCTCATCACGTTTAACTAGAACATTCAATGGAAGACAAAACAGCGAAAAATGAATTTTCAATGTGAGGCAATACTAATTTTACATGTAAAATGAGGGTGAAGGTAGCACAACTGATGCATTCGGGTCACTTGGACACAGCAACTGAGTTCGGTCGAAAGGCTAAACACGATCAAGGTTGTTATCACACTAGTTTGGTGTCACAATTTTTTTTATATTTTTGCATCCAGTAACTCAGATTATCACCATCACATTGTGATTTGTTTCAGGTGAATCAGCTATCAAAATGGCACATCTCTGCATCCGTTTGGAGTGGAGTCCTTTCAGCACGGTACAGTCATGCCGGTTCCACACAAATCAGGAGGCGAATGCTGAATGCTTACTGCACTTTAAGGTGATGTCGCAAGAAATGCCACACTTAGACTCGGGCTTAACCACAGACAGCCACGTGAACCCCGAGGTGTGTACTTGTGTGCACATGCTTACACGCACGTATGCACATGAATACCTCAGATGGTATTCAACCCGATTTAATCCACCATGCATCAAAATCATGCTTTGAGAAGGCCACCCGACATGGTCTTCATTCGTAATTTAGCATTGTCGATTTTAAATGATACTCTAGCTATGACTACTACACCGTCCTTTTCACTCCTGAGGCAGTACAATGATTGAATGTTGGCACAAAGTCCCACCTTATTCAAGACTTACATGATTTGGTCGGTGACATAGTTTTACTTTGCGTTGTAGTTATTGATCGTAGGGAAAGCAAAGCGTACGTCTCTCTTTTAAGCAATTTGTGCAATTGTCGATGGAGGAAGGGATTGAAGTTTCCACAGGCTGACACTGCGAAGAGCAGCATCCACAATTACTCTTTGCCAAGTTTTACAATAAATTCAACATAGTGGTACTTCCGACAGGCACAATGAGGATGGCAAACACGCTTTAAATTAAAATGACTTAGTAAACCGAAGTAGAACATCCAAGGAGTGCTGTTGTACCTACTAATGTCACAATCAACTGGGAACCTTACTCATCATTTTACGTGCTAATGTTGAAACTCCTGATTAATAATTTAAAGTCAATTTCGTAGAAATTATCGAAAGATTTTGTTCTGCAGTGGAGTGATGTCAGCATCGGGGAAGAGAGAAGGGGGGAGATCTGCCGAATGTCACTACACGACAATTTATGGTGCAATAACAATAAAAGGGTCCCCCCTAGACGAAAGCGAAGAATCCCCAACTGCGTAATCACATCCTTCCTGCTGTTTCTTTTTTAAGGTTTATATAAAGCTCACGATATCTACTAATAAACACCGGTTGCACGGGCAGAGCGGTGCTTTTGAAGTAAGTGCTCAGATTCAGGTGTTTTACCGGTACACGCCCATCACTGGTTCTGGGTTCACATTTTGCCCACAGACATTGCGAATGAATGTTTTTAATGGCAAAGTTTTTGGAGCACAGTACTTTGTCAAGAGCATGGATGTAATGGCGTAGCCATCACGGCAACAGGCGATGCACTACAAGAACCGGTGAGGTGAATTGGCGGTCCAGAAAGGCGCATTCACTGTTTTTTGCATCACATTGCCAGAGTATGGATTTGTTCCTTCCTAAAATCCGTACGTACATCAACTACACAGTTGAGAGGCGGCACATAGTGTCCTGTACCATGGCACGACCGTCCAGTCTCATGGCGTCTGCACCACTCTCGCATCCCATTGCTAAGGGGTGTTGTAAATGATCTGGACAAAATGATAAATGTGAAATTATTAACCTGAAATCAGTTAGTTCCCTATTTGGTGCAAATCTATGTAAAGTTTCTGCGGCCAAGATATGAGGAAAATTTTACTAACAAGATTAGTGAGGTTGAAAACGCGGAACATTAAAAGTTGATTGCACAAAGGGCAACTTTAGCGATTGTAAAATAAATTACTCGCGTGCTCAAAAAAATAACTTCTGATGTGCTTTGCTGACGTGAACATCACTTTTACGCCAGTAAAGCCCATGTTTTACTTTTATGGTAAAAGCAACGCCAAATATTGTTCCTTCGGAGTGATGAAACACCGGAGAGTGAGGTATTTGTGGTTGTAGCACTGCATATCTTCAACTTCAGACAAGAATCCTGAGGTCACTGAGTGCGCACTTCTCTCCTTTTCACTAGTCACGCCTAACTGTATTCGGGTTCATCGTCTAGCTGGTGTTTCTGGCTAGAGGATTTCCAATTCGGCTGTGCGTTTCGCACGATGTCCTTTTGAACCATTACTCAGTTGGTTGGGGTGCTTAGGTACTTGTGGTTCTACCCAACGCCACGAAGTCATCGCTCAAGAAGATGAAGACAATAAGTGGGCATGCCATTTGGACCCATACACTTGGCCTAAAGACTTTTCCTTTGATGTGCAGTATTGCAGTTATTAAAGCATTTTTAGGAAGTGAATGAAACCCAAACGCAACCGATAGGTGTCGACCTCTCGTCCCGCTTTTGGCCAAGCGTCTATTTGAGAAGTGCTTTATGAAGCTGTAGCGCCGAAAACTTGCATTACACTAATGAATAGAGTGTATAAAACGTTATTTTTGATTTATTTCTTGAGTTTTGCTATTTATTTGTCTCGATACCGTTAAGGTTCAGCTGTAATGCAGATTAGGCAGCTCTTTATGTACCTAAATGCAGGCTTGAGAGTGACCCGATTTGTTTGGATTCAGCAACAAATATTTTCATGAGAACAGGCGCTCGTTTATGCTATCGGCTCAAATCCACGCCCCTCACGTCAATAACCATTCACAGTTGACGAATCATCACGTTTTTGACATCACAAACGGTGTCAATCTTAAGTGCAAACAGCAGGTTGAAGTGTCGTCGTTGTCGTCGTCGTCGTCGACAACGACGACGACGCTGTCAGCTGCAGTGTGAACAAGAGTGTCCTATAGAATGTGTGTTTATTGAGAACGTCACGATGATAAATTGACGAACCTTAGAAACTCTCCGCTTTTTTTCCTGCTTTTCTGATTTACATTTAAGCTATTAATTTAAATAACTGAGCTAAAACAGCACGATAGAAGATGAGGCACAATTTTCTTGCTGTGAAAAGGCGGCATTGATTTGAAGCCCAATCCTTCCATTCTTAATACACCACAAACTTTGTGCGCTTTCGTTTTGGAGTTAGCAGGGTTTATGTTCAAGCAGATTTCTAATGCCGCTTGGTATTTGATATGTCTCTACGTTCATACGCACCTCCAAAACTACATGCTCCAACCTCAAAACCCCATTTGCATCAAATAATGCGCTCGGGTCTTTTTCCTCTCTCCATCTGACAAAATGAAGTGGCATTGCAGTAAATAGGTCGTCAATTTTTCCCCCAAATTTGTCCCAAATGAACTGTCAATATTAATCGCGTTTGCGTGGCAATGGGACTCGAGGCGCGACAGACGTCCACGCCCGCATGATCTGCGCAAAAGTGAAAATTCACCAAAGTAAAAATTGTTTACTCACCAATGGCAAATATTGGTGTGTCATGCAGATGTATTCCTTGTTTCAATGTCTAATCATGCAGAAGGACAAGCATTTGGCCGTGTCCAAGCTGCTGACTTGTGGACTTTCATCGGGTGACTGTAAATGTGTGTAAACATGCACTGCGATCACTGCCTTCTGTTTGCTTCTGCTTCAAGGTTATCTGACAATTGTGCTACGTGACGTTTAGTCATACTGGTTTTACTGGTCCGACAAACGGTAGCCGTGATTCATGCGGGTACAGACAATGAATAGTTATTAATGATAGTAAAAGCCGGGCGAATAAAGGGACACGCAACACAAAGGGTTTTCTCTTTACAACACAGTGTGCAAAATGTGACCTGGCGATCCACCCATTTCCCTTTTTTTACGTAAAGTCCAATTTTTCCTGCAAATAAGAAGACCAAACTAGTGGGTCTGCAACGCGAACATAGTTTTGACTGAAATTTGTACGATTCTGGTAAACTCGGAAACCTCTCTTTGAGATGTGGAGTCGGCAACGAAGATGCAAGCTCGTAAGCTGGCATGAAGCGCTGGTTGGAGGACTGTTATCTGATTTCCCCACTCCCGTCAAGACCTCCTCGCAATCTGCACGAAATCTTTGATGTTGTTTTCAATAGCTCGGTGGTAATAACAAGAAAATGCCCACTTCTATGCTGAATTTGCAGATCACCATAATAGGAGTAGGAAATAAAATGTGATATGTTAAAGTGCAACAGTTACTGTGCTAATAAAGGCCACACTAGAGCAGGATTGACCGCTGTCCAGCCTCCACTCAGCCTGAACCAAAATGGGGTGTCATCATAAGCGGGCACCTTAAGAGGAGGAGAATATCTCTTGTCTCAAAGAAGCAACCCTTGTCACTAGCCTATCTAGCTACTTGTAGTCGTTCCGTTTTATTTGGCTACTATTCCCTTCCCATCCCCACGATACACCCACGGTGGGCAACATCGAGTTTAAAATCGGTTCGTCCGCATGGACGTTATTGGAGGATGCTATAATTTTGCATAATGGAGTGGTTTCGAGTCTTCAACAAACAGCGCTACCCGTTCGCATCCTTATTACAGTAAAGCCTCGATCTTGCATGTCAGAGGGACCTCGTTTATAAAAGTTGACGCCCATGATTTAGCAAGTCCTAGCAACCTTTAAAATTCCTCTTTCCTGTGGCAGTGGAGTTAAGCTTTACCATCTTTTCTAGTAATGAAACACATCCAAGTGGAAATTTAAACAAAAACGTCGAGAATGGAAGTACGCATCGGTTTATCAGAATTCTCGGCTGACCATTCAATTGCATTGCTGTACACCTTCTCCTCAGCAATGCAAACATCGGCGATTTTGACCAGTCATTCCATCTCATTTCACTTATCCATCGCAGGAACAATTTACGAAAGAAAATACTTTTAAAGTTGTTATAGTACTACGACCTACGCAAAAGCGTTCATCATTAAAAAGCGCACTTGGGTGGAAGATGGGTTGAAGAATAACGGTTTGCTTCTGCCCCACTTGTTTTGCCCTTCAAAGTTTAATTCCCATAAATTTGGCCGCTTTCCTTCGCATGAGTTGTTTCAATCATACGACACGCATAGTGTCTGGATTTCTCTCCTCCAAACACTGACTTGCTTCTGTAGGGATCAAAGCGTACATTTTCGATTTCTGTACCTTGGATGGCTCCATCCTGTAGTCAAAATTTGCTACAACCATCTCATTGAAACGTAAATTGGTAGTGACACTTCAGTTAAAAATGCGAGAACATTTAAGATATTTTGCCAAACTAGGCTTCCCACGGCCTCACTTGGAGTCGAGTGTCCATCAACTCACCAGCTTTTTTTGCTCTTCCTCTCTATGAGCTATTATTTACGTGATAAAATTCAAGGAAGTGTGTTCACTCCAGGCAGATATTTGGGTTCTCTATTAGGGGGGATGAAGATGGAGCATAAATATCTCACCAAAGATGAAATTAGTATGAAGTGTAGATGAATTAAACAGTGACTTTAAATCGAAATGCATTGTGCCGGTAAGGCCATTGGGAGTCACCGTGAGAGGCGCCAGTTGACTCTAAATCAAATGCCACCTTCACTATCGCATGCCGCGGCACGCCACCCGGTCGGTAGGCCCATGAACAGACGCAATTGCAGGTTGATTGGTAGGTGCAGTTTCGACAACTGGCAATGCGGCGGACGTGAGGATGTGCTTCTTGCTGACGTGATGTATGGCAATCCTCCCTTCATGCCTCAATGAACTAGTCATTCCCCTTCACGTTTTTTCCCGTGCTCCTCTGAGAAGTGCCTTTGGTCATCCGATGACGGCACTTGGTCGGTGTTTGAGGACACCTCTTGTCCCACTCCTTTTTAATATGTTACGATGGCAAAAGGAAACCGTACATCAATGACATTTAATAAAAAAGAATTCAATTGTTTGAACTCATTTTTCGAGTACACCTAATGTTACCTTTCAATATGTATAGAACCTTTAGGTACCGATTACTTGTCAACTCCCTAATAAGCTCAGTTGGTGAAGCTGCTTTCTTAAGTGTAGATGTCCAAGCGGTTAATCAAAACGACTAACCGCTAACAAATATAAAAAATTGCTGATACAAATGGAAAAATGCTATCGACAGCAATCGGGTCAACCCAGGCTCCCAAATACGAAATCGCTTTTGTGCATGCACACACGCCAAACTATTGCTCCACAGTTTTTCATCTTAAAAATAAATTGAAAACAAAAATTCTTCGTGTTTCAGGTTTCAGGACGAACGTTTAATTGTAGCAAATTGGTTGCTAATTTCATTGACAATAATTTATGCTAGGGATTAACCGAAGGCAAGGGAGTTGCATGATTACGGGAGGAGCCAGACGACAAGGAAAGCAAAAGCCCTCTAAGATTAACAGCCGCCAATAAAACGTCTGTCTGGCATCCACTTTTAAGCTTTGTGCATGTCCTTTTTGCCCTTCTTGAACATAAGGCAGGTTTGATGCGGAAGTTAGATCTCCTTGCCACACATCCTTCACCGTTCACATCCGTAATAACTTTTCAGTTAATGCGCTGTACCATTTGGGATGCATTAAAAGCCAGTGGCATGCAAGCAAAAGAGTTGGTGTGCCCAAATGTAGACGACAAAGCCTTCTGACAGTTGTGCTGACATGGGCGCACGAGGCCGAAGTCAGGTCGCGTGTGGGGTGGACTCACTCCCAAGGTCAGCGGGATTAGAGACGACCGCAAACAGAAGCCCATGCCATCCAAATCCACCAAGTCGGTTAGCTAAAAGGGCGTCAATCCCCTCATGCGTACAGCAGCAGTATTTTCTCTACGCCCATTTCAAAAACGCCTATTTTTAGCCACTCAAGGCAATCCCCAATGCTTCTTCTCACATTAAGCTTCACATCTTTTAACTCACTTATGCTTAACGCAGCTTCAAAAGGCTAGAAGCCAAAATTTGCGAAATTTCGTTTCCAACAAATCCATTCAAGTATCAAAGATGAAGCTGTTAAGACAAAAAGGGGCGTTCGGATGGCCTTGGGAATAATATACTCGGACTGACTCAAATGCAAAAGTTATATTGAAGGCAACGCGTTTTGTCTCTCTTACATCGGCTTTTAATGACGCTTTTATCCTCACGTAAGTCACGTACGGGAAGTGAAAGTAGTGAGCCAAGAAGAGAACCAAAACGATTGCTCCTATTTCGCGTTAGGTGATTCGCCTTAACAATCTGCAACGATTCCATTGAGAGCACGAATTGTGTGATGGCAAGGACATCACAAAAAGGAGGAGTTGCCTTGAGAATGTCTCCAACAATGCAAGCTAAAAGTCATGCTAGTGAGCAAAATTTTTACATTTGTGGTCAAAGCAGCATTGTAACGCCAAGATGTGAAAAGAGATGAGTTGTATGACTGCCGATGCTGATATCGTCGTAGATGAAGGATTTCGCTACCATTGGAAACCCTAAGAACTGTGGTGGGAGATGACTAGGCAAGCCTCGCTTGTCACTCTGCAGTTCTTCAGCTTGCGCGTCCGGTTATAGGACACTGTTTCAAATTATTTTCACATTTTTAATCACCTTACTAAGTCGAGTAAAGATAGAGCACCCAAACCATTAGTTCGTTGGAGAAAGTGGTATTTGCTTAGGAGGAGCCTTTTTCAAAAGGCAGAGAAAGTGGCACTTTTGAGTATTTTTTTTCCTTTTAATGCACGTCATGGCCAGACATTTTTCAAGGCACCAGTCGTATGGCCTTTTAAGCGCGCTCCGCCTTCGGCCGAATGCCATCGCTACTCAGAGCACGCCGAAATGCTTCTTCGGTCCTTGCAGTCAAAATACCATGCACGGGGAGGGCAATTCAAAAATTACCGCCAAAGTAGCGATGTCACCATTTTAGGCATGTATACTCCATAAAACGGAAAGGTACCATCGAGTAAAAATGGTTGAAAATGCTCTTAGCCAATGAAAACCGCCTTAAATCACGTACTTGCCATTAGAACTTCTCAAGTAAATTGAAACTTGAATATTATAATCCAGAGGTCCGTTTCGTGACACCTAAAATGGAATTACTGCGCGGACATTAAGAGCATCGCTTAATGCAGAATTTATTCTTACAATTCTAGCCAACTAAACAGCAATTGCAATCTTGACGACTAAGGGGGGCGCATTGGTTTTGGAGACATTACCGTGAAGTACGTACGATGGTGCTCAACGTAGCCACAGTCCGTATAGCTGATAGTTGTATCGAAGAAGTAAACAGCTGCCTTAGAAGCCTACATTTCTTTTCTAGCTGTGGCTTTGTATGGTGAAAACCCATTTTTGAGAGAGGTGGGTTTGAGTAGCGCCACCGCATATTATTCCTTTTCGAGCATTTCGTGTGGCAGTGGAGTCAGCATGATTGTCCTGCATTAGTAGTAGGTAGAAATTACGACAAGGTGGCGTAAAAAGCGAAGCTATGGGATCTGACTTTATGATTTAAGCCTCATGCGCCAAGTTGCAAAAATGAATGCAAAGTAGCTATCAGCGTGTTAGGGCATCTGTAACATTGGATATTCGTGCCTTTTACAAACTAGAATTTGGATTTGTACACTGGCCTGTAATCGTTGTCCTTGTTCCAGTGCAGGGAATTGCTGTGACCTTTTGTTAAACATTTGCAGATGTCGTTTCTACTCAAACCCATTTTTGAGGATTAAAAAAATCATCATTGCGTGGTCTCTGGAGACCAATGCATCAAGACAGAATCATGAGGAGTGACAAAGCAACTGTGCAACTTACAGGTCAATTGATGTCACGCCTGTTCAGTAAATTGCCCTACACAAATTTCTCAGAATGGTTTAGTCGATTGACCAGGCAGTACACTGTTTGCAGCGTTTGCTTGCACTAGACCCACCTTCAGCAGCTTTCCCCGATAAAAGTTCATCACTTTTAGATCTCGGGTTGTATTAAAAGTGTAGGATGTGTTTAAGTGTGGCATAGAAATCCAACTATGACACACCAATAAAGCAACAAAGTAATTAAATTTTTTCGAGAACCATCCACTTCATTGCCCTTTCCTACCCTTTGGATTCCGAGAAGGCATAGCAATGCTAGTATTTTCGTCTACTATAAAAAATTTTGCTTATATATAGCGTATAGATAACGGATGCTACTTAAAAATAGGCCTCAACATGAGTTGACTACCTGTGACAAATGCAAACGGAAGTCACCATTGAATGAACTTAAAGGTGAAATTCTTGCCAACGTGACTGCCTAATCACTCTTCTCCTTCATCGCATCTTTTGTTTCGCTAGCTTTGCGCTAGCCTTAGAGATGCACAGTGAAAACTTCCCAGGGTGACTAAAACGTTCGTGAAGACGGCGACGAGCTTCGGAATCCAATGGGGAAGCGGCTCAGGCGGGGACGCGCATTAATGCGTTAAACGAGGTGTGCCAAACTAGCCCACTTGGACACACACGCGAGCACGCGCCATTCGCAGTGTCTGCGAGTGCGCACGTACACGCGCGCGCGTGATCGTGCCTCCGGACGCGCAGCACAGGATTGAGTGACGTAGTTGTTATGAGGAAAGGAAAACGGGTTAACCATACTGGCAGCACGAGAGCTAAGTCAATGACCAAAGCCACGTTGGGGTCTTTTGGAGAACTGAGATTTCCACCCCCACAGTGAAATGGTCGAAATTTATTTGTTTTGACAACATCAGTTCGTATTAATTTGAGAGCGCTTGATCGTAACCATTGTATTTCTTTCAGCTTCTTCAAATTGTTGAAAAATCATCTGGAGGTTTGCTGGAATCATTGCTTTTCAAGTCACTATAGGTGGAGATAGATTTTACATATGTCTAAAGGTCTTCAACTTCAATTTATTCTATAGGCTTTATTAACCTAGACAACATTATTAAAACTAATGGATCGGCATTCGTTGCTTTACCTGTTTATGCTTTGCGGTCACTTAATGAGTAAAAATTAGTTTTCTTTGCAATTATGTGAAAAAATGAGTTAAGTCAGAACTTTCAACTTCAATAAAATGCGCCAGTGCAATTGTCAAATGGAAATCCCTCCAACGTGTCGACCAGGATGTTTGCATGAGTGGTTAATGTCAACTAGTCTGGGTAGCGGTATTGTAGGTTAATTGCTAATAATCACGCCGCCCCCTGGCGGCTGGTTTGACAGAAAATCAGGCAATAAATCCTTAAAGTTTTAATGCAATGCTATGAACTATAAATGGATTGCCTTAGGAAGTAGTGCATACAGTCGATGCCAAGAAGGTGGCTAAGTGGGTGAAGTCAAAATCCGGCTGACTGATCTGAGGGTCGAAGTCAAAATGCCTTAGTGTAAAAGAGGGGACCAAGTTGGGAACTCAATGGCTCTATTTAGTACAATTTGGGCAGTGACTTTAGCAACCAGCTTAACAATGGGAAAGTGGTGCAGATAAAAATCAAACTCTCAAAGCTGATTTTCAGGGTACAGTTAAGCAAGACTCCATGATTCGCTAAGGAGTCAGCTTTATGGTACAAGTAAAATCCAATCAATGCCTCTGTTAAGACGTGGAGGAGAGCGTTGCGACGTTCCAGCCAAAACAACTTTAAGAATTTAAACACTTTCCCACCTCATTCAAGGCGTTTATGAGAAAGCGGCTGTGGGATGCTTGAGGAATTGAGTAAATGTGCACCCAGGTTAGGTGAACTAACTGTATTGGCATCAATTATTTTTTTTGGCGTTTTAAATGATTTACTTTAATCATGCATGGTAGTTTGATCAGGGCGACAGAAGTATCTGATTTTTGGTTATCTTTCTCCCCCATGGGAGTTAATGATTTGCGGGCATTTACGGTTCGTGGATGAAGGTGGAATTGGAGAGCCAAGTGTACTTCAGAATGCCAAAGCGGAACATTTGGGCGAAGGCGTAGCGAAGGTCAAAGTGACCGATTTACTCCTCTATGGTGCTTGGTTTGTTTGACTAATGTTATCGGTGCCGGTCACTTGTATGTGTTTAACTTAAGTGCCGTGCCTTCTTTTCAGCACAGCGAAGTCTCAAGTGTTCACATCCTCTTTTGGCATTCTTTGCCTTCTCTACTGATTACCCACGCGAAACCATCAGGCGACTTTGGTGTTCGAATAAGCGATGAGCATCTTGGAGGCTGTCACCTGCGATGTTTTCTAAAATTCCATTTGGTTAAAATAACGCGAAAGGCCACGAACACGGCGCTGTCTGAGGCAAATCGCACGACACCGGTTGTGCTCCAGACGGCCACAGGATTGGGACATGTTTGTTGAAACATTGAAAAGTTGGGTAAATTTTTCATCACACTTTACTCAATAATGGTAGTCTAGGAAGGTGTTTCACAAATGAACGAATAGGCGGCAGCTAATTGTCGAATCTCTTTTAAAAAAGAGCAAAAGGCGAGAAATATTGCTCTCAAAATGTCCGACTTGAAGAAATTCCTCAGAAATTTTCCTATTCTCCTTTCTTTTGGGACAAAGAAGGCGTTTTTTTGCAATACATCGGATATTCGAATTTTGCAGTTCTTACAGAATTCCCGTTCAAGCATAGAAAGTGGACTTGGACAGTTGTGATACGTTGTGAGGATGTAAGTCCTTACAAAAAATTCCGTTTTAATGCAACTTCTACAATTGGCAAATTTGACGGTAATGCAACCAACTGATACGCCTTTTGGGCGGACGAAACCGCCACGCTTAGTGAGGCGCACGTGATGGGTTTAGCAATGCCACTCCAGTCGCCGTGCCGATGTTGGAGCTAAATTTGGATCCGCCTTTCAAACGCAGAATCGGATGCTCTACTGCACCTTCATTTAGCAGCTGTGAGGAGCCACAGCAATTGTACTTATAAAAGCAAAACGTATGGCATTTTTGTAGTGAAGCAATTGTCACTTGCCACAACCCTAGAAAAGGGAACCACTTTAGGGGTGGGCACAATGATAATTAACCGAGTGGGATCAAGAAGGCAACTCCATTGTATTATTTTACCATAAAGTGGACAAGCTGTTGACGCCGCTAAAGTCATTGGCGTTATGATTGCGCCACTGTTGTCCTTGGCACAACGGGAAGCTGCTGGAGCGAGGCAAATGAATTGAGCATATTCCGATAGTAATCGCTATACCTCGCGTGGTCCACCAACATTTAGACAATTAGATCAGAGGTGCCCTTTATAATATTGCACGCATACAGTTAGTTAAGTAATTGCCTGTCATCGGTTAGAGTGCGCGGTGAGGTCACATGCGCCACAGCCCGCGCTCTGGAGCAGTGCCTCACTCTCAAAGCCGATGGCATAGGCACCGCCTAGATGCTCGTAGGAGAGCGCAACCAGTTTTACACACCAACAAAAAATATTGCAAATTCACGCCACTCTCTACCCACTTAACTGACGAGACGGCAATAAAATGGGGAAGAGAGTTGAAAGTTGTTGTTTTTGTTGTTTAACTGAGCCAGCAGAAAGTGAGGATCGAATTTCCATCCACCACTTAACGTAAATACGAGGATGGAGTTTTAGGTGGCACTAGGACAGAGTCAAATGCAAACTCGCCTAAATTGAAAGTTACAACTTTAAACAAAATAATGACAAGCCACGCTTTTGCGGTTGGTTAGTGAGTGCCGTTACGAAATTTGTCACCTTTGATAGACTGAATAGGCCAGGCGCCCAGCACTCCATCAGAGAGAATTCGCATGCTTTCTTCAGGCTTCTAACTCTGACAGTTTGGAGTGAATTGCTCACTGTGGAATGGATTTAGCGCCGCCCAAGGCTCATCACCTGAGCACTGGCTTCCTACGCATCCCTGCGGGCATAAAACCACTTTACGACCGAAATCCACTCGTGTTTCGATAGCAGCTCCCTCATAATCCATCAATGGCACAGTTAATATGAGTCGAGCGAGTCACTTCGCTACGGCAAATGCTGCACCTCCGCCCCTGCAACACGATGGAGGTTGTGCAATTTGTTAATTATTATGTAGGAATTTTAGCTCCGCCTCCTCTTGTGAAGGACAGATGCAGTGTCTAGGAATTCGCTTCTCACTATCCGATCTGCATGATGGCGTGATAACTCAAGTTTTAGTCTTTCACGCTTTTTGTCAAGCTTTTGCAGCTGCCAAATCTTAAAGCAATGTGCTTAAACTGAATCACTGCATCACGAAACTATTTATTTCAAAAAAACTATATTTAGTAATTTCAAAATCCTATTTTGGATTGCCTTTCTGTGGGACAAATGCGCAGTATGAAATATATCATGTAGACACACTATGCGGTGCGAAGGCTCTCTGTTTATGAAGGCACGAGACAGCCGCTCTGTAAACACAACCTGCGCTTTTGGTGACCTGCAAGTGGCGGTACCGTGGTTTAACCTGCAGTAACGGAGCTGTCAGCTGCATTCCCTGCAGTGCTACGAATACACCACCTGAATGAGGAAGTGACACAGAAAGGTCCTCCCACTTGCACACTGGGTGGTATTTTTGTCCCCACTCAAGCTCTTAAACCTCTAATTCCTACAGTATTCCATGGAAGACAAAGTGACATGCATCTTAGCCTACCTTTTAGCGTTTGTCACTGAAAAGCGGTCGGTAAGAGCAGACTTTTAAGTGGTGGTCGGCGGTATGTTGTGCCACACTGAGAAGAAGAGACGAACATAATAAGACAGAAATATTAATGCGATCTTGTAGTAGCCATTGCGGAAAATCATGAAAAGGTACATTCTTAGGCGAAATCATGTCTTGATTGCCATTAGTGCGCAATGGGAATTACTTTACTTACGTTTATTTCCCTACCTTTAACAGTCCATTTTCAAACAAACGAATTTTAAATGTTAACAATCAAATTATTTGTACATTGGTTTCACGACTGCCGAAGCTCATTTCTGGCACCACATCCATCACCATCTTGCCTCCTCAGTGGGTGTGTGTGTGTGTGTGGCGACGAGGTGAAGTAAATGGCGTTGTGATGTATGCGACTATCAATTCACAACAGTGAACCGTGTGTGATTTGCGAAGGCGGACTGAGGCCCTCACTAAGGCCGATGGTCAGTGCGTTCGAAATTCAAACTCCGCACAGTTTTCAATTGAGAAGATGGACACAACGAAAATTTTATCACTAATCCAAGTGTGATAAAAGGACTCCTCCGAAAGTGGTGCTTGTGCTTTGAACTATCCACTTCCATTCTACTCCGTGCGGCTGCCTAGAGGTGTTTGTTGATGGTTCAACTGAATGGACATTCATCTTGCTGTGGTGGGCGTGTCTTTGAGGTCTCCCAAAATCACGTGCAGTTTAGTTTGTGGGCAGAGATGGAGCAGGACTTGAATTTAAGTGAATGGAGCGACTTATTTATCCCTTCCGTAACATTTGACGCCGTTCGTATATCCGCCATGAAAGGAGAGTCCTGCTGAAGGTTACTTACTTGTATTGCGGGAACAACCCACTCATGCAATTAAATTGTGCTTACAATACTTATTTTGGACTTAAATCTTTGTGCTGCTTCTTATACTTAATTGCTTACTTTCCCACATTATCTAAAGAAGTGGCTTTAAGGGCGCAGCATTAAGGACTTTGCTTCTCTTAACTGCTGCCCTTGTTTGAAAGAGAAAGAGCATGGAGTTAGGAGTGATTAAAAGCTTCCATCCAGTTCGCCTTACTGTTGGCGTTTTGTTGCATGTTGTAAGTGATTTATCGGCCATGAACGCAGAGTTAATTTAACACCGCTGTAATTTTTTAGACTGGATGCAGTCAAAGGGTAGTTTTTAATGTTCTAGCGCGGATGGCTTATGCATTCCATTGTTGCCTTCCAGTCCTACCATTCCCCCATCCCTTAATAGACGGTTCGGTGTTACGGCAGTTGGGAGATTCGTTGAGTGCAGTCATGCAATTCTCGCGGCATACATTCAATCACTTCGGGGCAAACCAATGGGATTCGGGTATTGGGAAGGAAAACAAGCAAAAAGGCAATGCCATCAAAGCTTGCGATGAAAAGCAGGTGCATACACCCCCAAATCGTGCTTTCGTACGTGCACTTCTCTCCCCACTCACATCTTTTTCCTTCTGTTGCTTTTGGCACTGCGGGGACCTGAAACGCCATAAAATGTTGCCAGGAGAGAGTGCACTCTTCCAACTAAGTGCCACCATTCCTCTCCCTCTATCCCCACCTCTATTTATCGTCCAATCTAGGTTCAGTCAGAATTGAAGTTGAAACTACTTTCCACCCCTCAAATGTTAACTTGCTTCAAAAATCGACAAGAATGAAGGGGATTAATCCATCATGCTAACACTCTTACCACGTATCGGTGAAGTTTGAATTACCTTCTAATAAATTGTCAATCAATGGTGTTGTCAAAGCCATTTGGATTCACTAAAGACTTCCAATGAAACATCATTTGCATCATCCACCAACTGTCTTCGGGATGGCAAAAGCATTTTCTTGCATGATACTTTCAAAATTGGAGGAAAAGTGAATCACGAATCTGTGGTTTGAGGCGAGGATGGGCATTGGTGAGTGGAGCAATGGCAGACCTTTAGAAAAGTGTCATTTGTAGATGGTTCTAATGTCAAAATGTAATATTTTCACACCTAAATCCTGCCCTTCACCATCCGAATGCTGACAATTTCTATTTATAAGACTGCGCTACCTTTTTGCATAGGCATGTTGTTGTTTTGAAGCAGTCACTTTTGTTTGGAAATACCACTTTGACATTTACCGTAAATGTCATAAAATTCAGACGCTAAATTAAGTATCATGGTTCTGCCTCTCTGGGTTAATTTTTTGCCTCCGAACTGTCTGAGGCATGAATATAGAGGGCTTCGGCCGCGTATGTCACTGCGCTTCGTCCTGGCAGGAGGCGTCACATTCCGACGATGGATGTAGACGTCCGAGTGAGATTATGATTTACTTTATTAAAAAGGCTTCAAAGAAGAGGTCATCGGGACATCTTTGGGATGGGATTATATCCTTCCAGCAAACTCTCAGCGGGATGCTAGAGGTCGTCAATTCGGCAATATTTACCAAAACACACATCTGTGGTGGCAAGGCTCATGTTTACGACCCACTGTACTCTACCTCTTAAAGTACATTGCAAAAGTGCACGACGCAACGCGCTTTAGAGGTCAGCAATCGAGCATTCGAGCGTCCAAATTAACTCCACAAGCGCACTTAAATGGCGCTCTCACATGCATAAATGTTGGCTGAGAATGCGACAATCTTCAAGGCCTCACGTTGCTTCAAAGTACTGTTTTTGCATTTTGGTGAGATGCATGACCACCTGAGGAGGCTTACACATGCGGAAAAGGAGCATGACTTTTTTCTTCTTGACTGTCACAAACACCTGACCGCACAATGCCACCTTCGGTCTTGGATGAGCTCCAACAAATAATAAAAAAATGAATTAAAGGTTATTTATACGTTTGCTCAAGATTGCCCCAACAGAACTACACGTGGTGGAAATTTTACACGCACATTTCTCATGAAATGCTCAATGGGGAAAGACGTTTATGAACCGAAGTCTTTATAACGTTGTTGTCTACCACTGCATGGGTGATGAGACAATACAGAACTACGCTAAGCTGTTTCATTACATTTTTGCATTCCCCTTAAGCCCACCTTTTTGGCAGGAGCGCCACTTTAATGTGTCAATGATGTGATGAATGCAAACGTCGTGACACAGTGATTGCAGTGCCTTAGAATTCGCAACCTCCCAATGTGGTTCCCTATTCATGTGTCTTTTGAAGAAAGTAGTCAGAAGTCCTTAATGAAGCACTGAATTAACTCTAGTTATTTTTATCAATGGCCCAATTGCTTACCTCGTCCTCTTTAAAGTATGCACCAGAACCATAGCAACCCTAAATGCCTCGATACATCATTGCAAACCTGATTCTCAGACATGAAACTATTCTGCTGCAAAACTTTGTCTTCACCGATGTACCCCTTCATGCGATTTTCTGTCGGCATGCGCCACAAGATAGTCTTCGTGACTACGTGCAGGAGACGATTATCCATGCACCGAAGGCCCTCGAGCGCCGCAGATGCATTGCGCTTCCCTCAGTCTTTTATGCCAAGAGGCATGGAAGACGAATGGTTGACTTACAAGAAGATTAATTTCATTTCTTTGGATATGCACTTTGAAGTACGTTGTTAGCGTAGGCATGACTTAAAGCCGCAAAAGGAGTAGTCTGAGAACAAAACCTTCCTCACAACAGAACTGCCCATTGGGCGGAATTGCAATACGAGTTTGATGCATTTCACTGCGCCAACTTGAAACCACAGATGGAAATGCACCGCATGCAACTCTTCTTTGGCCTCTCAATGTATTTGCCGCCTGTGCGGATGTTCCACGAGTCGCCCTGCACTACCTGGTGCATCTGGCACGAAACCATTCGGCAACGTATTTTGGGCAGTGCAATCGCTCAAAGCTGCTTCCGCAGTGCTATCGAATAACTCCTCTTGTACAATTTAGGTAAATTGTTTTTTTAACGCGACTTCAACTGCGTCTTTCAAAATAACAATTAAAAATAGAATTGTGGGTGGATGGGGAAAACCTGAGGCACGTTTGTCTGAACAAATGAAAAAGTATATTGAAAGGCGAATGCAATGCTGCCAGTACACTTCCTTCTTTTCCTATGCGCATAAGAATGCAGGGCATTAACACAAATTTTTCTTGGTACTATCCACCTCATTTAGGAGCGCAAGTTCGTCCTCCTTAAGTTCAAGCAATCTGCATTCCTTAGTGTTTTTAGTCCTACGAATAGCCATCACACTGACTTCAAGCATTCCAAGTGTTCGCCCCTTCAATGCAGAACACATGGGCAGGCATTAAGCCTCCTTGGACTATAAAAGTTATTTAACTAGAACATTTCAAATGTCATTTGCCTTTTAGTCTTAGCTCAGGATGGGGCTAACATTGAGCTGCAAATGAATAGGGTCCTTCGACTTGTGCTTCGCACTCACTTTGTCTTCGTCTTACTGCATCGGCCGAATGCTGAGAACCGAAGCAGCTCACTTCACATTCACCCACTTATCCGCATTAGCAGCAGTCATAAATCACACCCCCTCTGAGTGTGCGAAATGAACCCAACTATGTTAAATACGCCTTTGCTGTGCCTCATCAAATTTCTCCTCCAAATCCTCAGTTGACGCATCAGCACTTTTCAATTTCTCGTTTCCGCTTTAAATCGCAATCAAGGCGACTAAGACAGATAGAAAGAGAATTTGACTAGAGTCGCAAACAGAGAGCGTTAAGTGTCTATAAATTTTGAAGTTCGCATTAGCATGAGGTTCAAACCTATCGCAGTTCCGACCATTAACAGAAAACAATAATAGCATTGCAAATCTGGGCGCAAAAATGACATGGTTAGTTGAAACATGTTTGTCGACGTTGAGAAACTAAAATGTTGTACAGTTTTGTCCCAGATTTAAAACTGTTCTTGCTGTCACATAACTGTGTGTTGTAGGAGGAGAGACCTCCATCCTCGGTAGCACATGACGGTCATACGGTCGTAATGGAGGACATTAATCATCCTGATAAATTGTAAAGCAATTTAAATCTCTTCGTACTCTTGAAACAAGGCACATTTTCTGGAAACAAGGCTGCAAGCGGCCATCAGTGTATGATACTTGTGCTCCATACCACAGAGACTCCACCCATTTGGTCTTGTCTAAGCTTGGTCTAGCGTGTCGGCTTTGTTGGGTTCCACCTTTGTGCATTGATTGCACTGGCCGAGCTGCAAACCATTAATTAGCTGCGGGCCATTGTGTTTATTGGGAATGGTAGCATCAGACTGCCGGTGTACAAGTCTCTAAAGCCATTTGGGGACAGGAATCCATACTTGGACTGCGGTGAAGGTCCTCCAACCTCAGTGCCAAGCAATCACTCATTCATGCTATAACGTTTATTTTTTTATTCAAAAGTGAATCACTCCATCCTTAAGGTCATATTTGAAGGTCACGGTAAAAATTTGTTTTACATTGCACGCTAAAGGCATGTTTTTGTAAGCGTTCAACACGTAAAAGGCAAAGTGCTCGACGGCAGGAACGCACCATTTGGAAACAGTGGAGATGCTTCCACAATAGGATTAATTATTCTCTTAAAGACTGAACAGTTGAGTTATGCAAATTGCTCCCTGAGAAGGCGTGAAGTATAAGGGCCGCACCGCGCAAGGATGGATTTGTCTTGGCGTGATATGATGCCAGGACCGTTAGTATATCAAGTTCCGTAGTAAAGCTATTTTTATTCAACATATCTGATTGGGTCAAAACGAAATATAGGTATGTTGGTAAATGCAGACTAAGTGGTCTACCAAATACACCGAAAATATGTGACCAATAAAACAAATACGTTTCCATTAATTGTTATCAATTCTACAAGAGTGTGTTGTTGACCTCTCAAGCGGTGACACCTCCTATGTATGCTGGACAATGTGCCTTTGCTCCGAGACGTTTCGGAGAGGACAGTTGTTTTAGTCAGGTTAACCTCGTAGCTAAAGTGCGCATCACTGATTTCCAAGTCGAAGATTATCCCAATCTCTCCGAAAATTATGTTGATGGTCTGCAAAGTACTCGTGTTATGCGCTGTTGTTGTTTCCTCCTAAGCAGTCTTCCCCATCAAAGAGCCTCAAATCGAACATCAAGTTAAAGACAAAAAAATTGTAGTTATTTGCAATAAGTTAAGTCCGTAAAATGCTCCAGTAAAACAGCATTTGGACGTGAGGGATTGCTTCTTTTTTTCCCGGCAATATCTAGCATGTTCAAATTTTGCTCAACTCTTGATATTGTTTACCAACACTCTAAGCAAATCCCTGTTATCAAGAACGACAAAGTATGCTGATATTTGCATCCACTTTAAATGTTGTGTGCAAGCAAGTGCTAGAAGGATTGACAATAGGAAAACAAAAAATACAGAGGCTGAAATTATGCAGGTAGTTACTTAAAATTTTATCATACATTGGTTCTAGCTCTGAAGGATGGGCACAGTCCTACACCATCGAAACTTGTAATGATTCCATAAACAAGTGCATAACAAATCAACAACAGTAGACTAGCATGAATCTTCTTTACTGCTTTGTCCGTTTCACCACCGGATCTGATTGCTGATTCTTCTATGTGCGAAAATTCCCGCAACGCTTCATAAAAGAGATAATATTAACCCATTAATTGGGATAAATAGTTAAATGTTAATGGGAACACACAGTCCCATTTCGGCTCATGTTAAACATTAGTACACTAACTGGTTTATAGAACTGTCCAAGTTTATTGACAGGACTAAGCTAGTACATCGCCACTGTGCCTCTTAAAAGCGATCCAGGCTTTAGACCTGGTTTACAGCTTATATTAATTCCCATCTGCATGCATTTTAACTCTTTTGAAGTGCAGTGGGTTAGCAGATATGGGCATCCCATTTTACAATGTATGTTCCTTTTACAAACACAATACTGTTAATAGAGCAAACCATGAAGGAAATAGACTTTGTATATCTATCGTAAAATTTTGCACTAATGTGCTTAAGTTGCCTCTATAGAGGAGAGGCCATAAAGCAATTAAATACAAATCCTGTTCGTGAAGAGCATATAGGGACTGTAATGCTTTGTTTATGTGACTATCTGACGTTTGGCGATCACTTTAGAACTCGTCTGGGATCTGTACAAGTGGGCTAGCCTTCGAGCCACGCTCAGGCCCCATTTCTCCTATTGCTTTCGGAATACATGTATTCAATCTCACTTATGCCTTCTACTACCCCATTGGAAGCCTCGGGACGCTACAGGGACATCCATGAGATGAAGCCAGATTATCATCGCATCAATACTCTCCTTCTCCTTTTTTGCACAAGATGGAAAATGAACCTTCCCTTCAAATCCTCTTGTGAAGTCAAAGGTTCAGGGGCCTGAGGGTAGGCAGAGAGACTCCACAAACAGAATTTCTATTCACTTTTTGCTGATGAAATGTTCAGTAACCTGCCTAATCAACTATGTGGGCAGTGGTAGCATTGTTATTAATCTTGCTCCTAGCTGCGTGGAATAGACCGTAAGACAAACCAAGGTCCTGCTCGACATCTTTAACTGCGTAATGAGATGTCTTGGGGTATCACAATATCATCCAAAGGCCATTTTGAGCAGACTATTAGTTTAAGTTACTTTTTAGTATCCGAAGGATAAGCAATCTGAAGTTCACACCACTTAGTCTCAAAAGCCCGCGTTCGGTTCCTGGTACTCGAGAGGGTCAACAACAGGAGTGAGACTCTATTAACAGCCCAAAAAGGTCAAAACAATTTAACAAATATTTGCTATAACATTGTCAAATCTATATAAAAGATGGCATGCTTATGAAAGATACTTTAGTTTGTGATATTAACCTCATATGTTTGTACGAATCAGTGATGAGGAGAATATTTAAGCGCTTTGTCTAAAGTTGTCGTAGGTTTGTCGAGGGCTTAATTTTGTACGTTTAGTCTGCTCGGTAGCTGAAGCATTTTCTGTATAAGTAAGCCCATATGTCCATTCAACTTTGAGTTATATGCTTTGTTTATGCTTTAAATTACGGTTAGAACGTAAAATTGTAGGTGTTTTTCGTATACACCAGTTACTGACAATTGCTGGTATTGTTTTATCCTTTTCATTAGATGGGGGTTCGAACATTGCATCATTGACGGATTTGTATGTCGATCGATTTGGTTTGGTTTCGTTGGTGTTTTCTTCAATAATTCCTATTCTGACTCTAAAGCTAAGCAATAAGTATGGAATTTTGTGTTTAGTCTTGAGCAAAATGCATATAGTGTGTCAAATAAATCACTCAGCCATCTTAATTTTATCTCATTATGTTCTTGGTGTTGGTACTAACAAGCTGGTTTGTCTTTTTACTCCTTCAGCAAGCCAGCTCCCATATTGTTTCCGCCTCTTGAACTATGTTTGTTCGGAAGAGCAAATTCAAGCATATCATCGGCAAACCCAATAAAAAAGAATTCTGTTATGACGAAATTCGAATCACAAAAAGTAGTTGGGATTCCACATTTTGTTCCGTGAACCCAAAGTATCTGGCAATCATCACAGAGGCTGCTGGTGGCGGAGCGTTCCTTGTTTTGCCGATTGAAAAGGTTCGCTAATGCTTAATTTTTTTGTCTGTGTATTTACTGTCAATAGCCTACATCTTATTGACTCGACCGTACCTTAATTCATGACCGTGAAGGGCTTTATGTGGTCGCTGATGGCCATATATTTTGCTTTCATTTTCACCTGGTCTTTCATGAAAGGAACTTCTTTGGTCATATCTGTCCCAAATTCTGTTTACTGACCTTTGACGCGAACGTTCTAGTTTATCATATTTTGTAATTTAAGGAAGTCCGTCTGTAATGACGGGGTGTATCAATGGTTTAGTGGATGTATTACACTCCTCTTGCAGTTTATTGTCTAGTCGGATACTTTTCATAACTAATTGCTAATTTGGTTACCTGTCCGCATGTTCTGTTTCATTATTGTTAATAGTTCGCATTTTTAGGATCATATTCTTTGTGTTCCTAATATGAAGGACTTTTTAACCTCATGCATTTTAATACTTCATATTTAGCCTTCCGTTTTGTTGGTCGCCAAATGTGACACCTATACGACCTTTGAACCATAGAACAAACTTCCAACTCCGGACTTTGTTTCTACATTAGTTGATTCATATTTAAGTCGCTTGAGTAGAGTTGACTACGTGATTGCAACATGAATGTAGCTGGATCCAACGCAACATATTCATCTTTCCCCACTCAGGTATAGGTCTCAATTAAATCGGAATTATGTCGAAGCTGGGTGAATTTCATTCCACATTTGTGTACACCGCGAAGCTAGGTGTGCTAGCAAGTGATGTATGAAAATTGAGTGCCGTGTTGTGTAAAACTAGCGAAATCGCTCAACGGGTTGTAAAAATACCCTATTCATTTCTACTCGAATTTTGTGATTCATTGAATTTGTCTTCCATAGTTGATGATCCCCCCGCCAATAACATTAGTTTTGGAAGATGGGATGAGTGGTCTTCTGTGAATTTCGCTTGACTTCTGATCTCAAGCATAATATATGTGTTCGGCTTTGCTGACCTCACGTCTCTCAAAGTCTTGTTGTAGTCTTAGGGTCGATTTTTGCGTGAATATGATTGAGTGTGTGCGTATTTCTGTGAACAAGCCCCAGTTAACTATCACTCACTGCTGTTTTGAAGTTGCTGATTCACAAGTAACAAGGTGCTCATAATGTTGATTGCGGTATCGTAACCACTTGTGCACCCTTCATACATTTCACTATTTGAGGCATTCGTAACTTGTAAAACGATACAGTAGCACACTTTTAACACGAGTTGTTAATCTGAGATGCGTCTTTGAAGGCACTGACTCCTGAGCTTAGTGGTACCAAGAAATGCCGGTTTTTTTATGCTACAGCGATCCTTATTTTACTATCACTTGAGCAGTCGGTATTGTACTTAATCTAACTTGCGATTTTGTTTCTTCAAATGTACGCACAGATCCTGCTTTACTTCCAAGTACTTGTCGAGATTGAAGGTTAAAGTAGTAATTAAACCTTTGAATGAATTAACGTGGTGCTGGTGTAAATTACAAGCAAAGCATATGGGTCGCCAACACTACCAATGTGCGTGTTTGCATCACTCCTCTGTAGTATGGCCGGGTGGGGCGGGACGCACCGCTAGTGGCTGGCCACCGAGCTGCTGTGCTTGATATCGAGTGGTGTCCGCACAATGATGATCTCATCGCCTCGGGCTCTGAGGATTGCACTGCAAAGGTCTGGCAAATCCCCGAGGGTGGTCTCCAGCCGGAAACTAACCTCACTACTCCAGTCGCCGATCTGGTTGCTCATCAACGTCGCGTTGGTCTCGTCAAGTGGCATCCTACCGCCGAATACGTTCTCCTTACCGCAGGTACACTTCTTTTTCGATGTTGAGGAAACTGCGAAGAATCTCTACATTTCTCCACAATACCTAACAATTCAACTAGTTTTCGACATAATTGCTCCAAGTAATTCCTTCAACCACAGTAAGTAAGAAGTGCTTTATGCATTGTTGACAAGCCATAGAATATTTTTCCAACTATAGGACTGTAATCCCTGCTTCACTTCACTTGGACCAGTGTTGTACCTCTATGTTACTGCTGCCTTCGTAGGTGCGGACAACATTATTTTCATTTGGAACGTTTCAACCGAGGAGAAACTGATAACAATCAACTTTCCCGACATGGTGCTTTCAGTTAGCTTCAACTGGAACGGTTCCCGTATCGTCACTACTTGCAAAGATCGGCACACCCGTATAATTGATCCTCGAAAGGGTACCATTCTGAAGGTGTGTTGATTTTGTCGCTACTGCCCGAATCATTCTACTTGTCTATTCAGACGCTGTTATTTTTAGCCGAAAATCAGTTGTAACTTATTTGGTTTCTCCGTCCATTTCTTCTGGAATTTGATAGGCTTCTTTTTATGTATCCATACTAAAGGTTTTGGTAAGAACTCATTTCTATTTGTGATCGATGCACTTTTCAATCCCACTGATACTGCTTTCTTGCAAATCGAAAAGCGGTGTCATCAACCCTAATTCTACTATTTATCTGCTATGTTTTATCCACTTTTGTCAGGCTCTTTGTGGATATTCTCTTTGCGTGTATCCCCCTCTCGGCTTGTGATCAAATTTCACAAATCTGAGTTACAAAGTGCTCTATCGGCCCACCATTTTCCACGTTAAAGGCTTTGCAGCCTACCACATTTGATTTGGCTACAGAAATTGTTGGTGTGGGGTGTGAGTCCAAAAAAAAGGAACGAAAGTGCAGACCTAAAGGCTCACGGCTGCCTTCAGTTAAGACGCTCATGCCCAGTTACACATCCCATTATTTCAATACCTTTGTATCTTAATTTCTTCCAAATTGTTGGTTGTTCAAGACCGGACTACTTACAACTTTCACTACTAGTATGGGCATTGAGTTGAAAGTTTCGTCTTGAGTGCCAGTCAGTTCAATATGGGACTTCTGTGGCAGTTTGCGTCAACAGGGGGCGAAGCTTGTTAGGGGGGGTCATTAGGCCTCAAGTGGTAGTGAGTCATTTCGACTTACATTCTTTGGTTTCTTCTCCTTAATTTCGATAATTCTGTGCACAAGTATTTGTGTGTGATTTGCCGGGAATTGGCAATGGAAGATGAATCGTAGCTTTATTGTGAGGATACTATAGTTGTCCCATTCTTACCAGTCTTCTTAACTTCCTGTGAAGCAGCAATTAATGTCTGCATTCATGCTCGCTTTATGCTAGGAAAACATCTGCCACCAGGGGACGAAGCCACAACAGGCTATTTACCTCAAAGATGGTCGCATCTTCACCACCGGTTTCTCTCCAATGAGCGAGCGCCAATTCGCTTTGTGGGCTAAAGTGAGTTTCCTTTATCTTCACTCAATCCATTCTGGCGTCATATTAATTATCTTTATTCGACTGTATACTCGCGACTCCCCTCAATCCCTCTTACGGTTTTAGTCACTTCTCATTATCTAGGCATTCTCTAAGATAGATTTGTTTTCATTTTTGCAAAGCAATTCATTTGAATTCAATAAGTGCTATTCAGATAACATTGATAAAAATCAGGAATTCCCCACCCAACCAACTCAGGTGTAACTTCGTTGAAATTCGGCGGCATCCTGTGTATCTTTTTAAGGTTACTTTAAAAAATGGGTGCATATTTAATTTCCCCCTCCCTCCCCCC